>NW_025910453.1:5982-35395 GCF_018835915.1 Vigna umbellata
TGTGCTTACCCTAAAACATTTTTTGGTATTTTTTTCTTAAAAGAGAGAAAGATTTTTTTAGGCACAAGGACTTGCGACGATCACACATGTGGCTTTAACCTTACAATTTTTTTTTTGGCATTTTTTATAAAAGAAAGAGAAAAAGGTTTTAGCACAAGGACGATGCGGCGATCACACATTGCTTAACCTTTACAATATTTTTTGGTATTTTTTTATAAAAGAAAGAGAAAAAGTTTTTTAGCCAAGGACGATGCGAGTGATCACACATGTGTTTCCCTTTAAAATATTTTTTTGTTTTTTTATAAAAGAAAGAGAAAATGTGGTTTAGGGCCAAGGGACGGGGGGCGGATGGCGAGCGATCACACATGTGCTTAACCTTTAAAATAGTTTTTGGTATTTTTTATAAAAGAAAGAGAAAATGTTTTTTGCACAAGGACGATGTGAGCGATCACACATGTGCTTAACCTCTAAAATATTTTATTTGTTATTATTTTTTTTATATCGATTTTCTCCTTTTTTTTGTTTAGAGTACGGCAAATAAACCAAGTCCAATAAATAAATAAAATAAACCCCAGATATAGGAGTGGGGGTTATCATACAAGGGCTACATACAATAAAACCTAATAATCAAACAAAAAATAAAAGCAAAGAAATCTATTAAGAATAGGAGTGCAGAGATAAAAACCAGGAGTAACTCGAAATTTCTTATCCAGGCCCCAAGATAGGGGTGCAGCAGCAAAGTTGGAGGTGCTAGAACAAACTGAGCCCCAAGCCTAAACCTCCCTTTTTTGTTGCAGAAAATGGAATGGGCATTTTTTTTTTTTTTTTTTTATTTTTTTTTTTTTTTTTTTTTTTTTTTTTTTTTTTTTTTTTTTTTTTTTTTTTTTTTTTTTTTTTTTTTTTTTTTTTTTTTTTGTTTTTTTTTTTTTTTTTTTTTTTTTTTTTTTTTTTTTTTTTTTTTTTTTTTTTTTTTTTTTTTTTTTTTTTTGTGTGGGGGGGGTTTTTTTTTTTTGTGTTTTTTTTTTTTTTTTTTTTTTATATTTTTTTTTTTTTTTTGGTTTTTTTTTTTTTTTTTTTTTTTTTTTTTTTTTTTTTTTTTTTTTTTTTTTTTTTTTTTTTTTTTTTTGTTTTTTTTTTTTTTTAGCCCAAAAAAGGGGGTGTTTTGGGGGGGGGGAAAAAAAAATGGGGGGGAAAAAAAAAAAATGCTTTCTCAACATAGAAAGGAGGCAGCCCAGCTGGCCCGAAAGCCTCTATTCAGAACCATTAGGGGTTCCAACTGAATCCTCTCATTTTGCCATCAACGCCCAAGACCCATGGTTTCCCTTTTCCTCTTCACTTGAATCCAAAGGAGTTGAGCCTCCTCCGCGAAGCAGAATCCTAGAGAGGCCACAGTATCCTCTCAGGCCGTCGCCGCCCTCCGCCTAACCGGCCGCCACTCACGACCACACCCAGCCTCCACCCATTGGCCACCCGCAAGCGCATTCCCCGCGTCGCTAGTGAACGACAACTCGCCGCTTGGAGCCTTCGCTGGCCACTCAGCACCATGCCTCCCCTTCTCCTTCTTCCTTTTCCGTGATAAAGAAACCTTCTCGTTCGTGAAGACGCGACCGTTTGTCGCGCCAAGCCCTTGGCCCCCGATACCACCAAGCCAGGGCCGCCCGCTCTCCGTTGAAGCTCTCCCCACCATTATCATGTCGTCGCCACTATCGAGCCTGCACCAGCCGCTGCCTAAGCCAATGAGCTTCCTAAAGCCGGTGGTACTGCTCCCTTCTTCGTCTTATGTAAGACGGGTCTTACCTCCCACGTTGGGCACGCCCATTTTGCCTTCGACCTTGAGACCACCACCACCAGAGGTTCTGCCATGTGCGTCCGTTTAGACAAATGGATATGTGTTTAGTGGACACAATCTCCTTTCTTCTCCTATCTCTGTTTTTGATAGATCTAACAATGATATACCAAATTGGGGCCTCTTTTTCTATTTAATTGATGATGTATTTCTACTATTGCATGAGGAACAGACGAGAGGAGTTGATGCCTTCAAGAGTTTCGATGAATGAAGCCAAATGATAAAATGCTTGTAGAGGTAATGAGAAGAATAAGTTCAGTACGTGCTGGAGGAAAATGGGTTTCGGTCTCGGCTTGAGTTGAATTTCTGAAGATGAAGAAGTATGTGGTTGTATGTGATGGTTGGAGGAGCAAGAGGATGGAAGCAAATAGAGAAATAGGGAAGGAGATCTTCCAGGAACAAGAGACTGCTAGAGGAACTGTTTCTGTTGAGCAAATGGAAGAATCAAAAGTTTGTTGAGAAGTGAATGATGAATGTTGTTGGAGGTGAAGGGAGAATCTCTCTCATTGATGTGCATGATGAAGGAAAAAGCCAAGAGGGTCCTCGGTGAATGAATGGATGCTGTTGGAGATGAGGAATTGGGAGTGAAAGGGGAAATGTGTTTAGGGTGGTTACGGGTGAGATTAGCGTGGAGAGCAAAAGGGAGCGTGTCAGTGTGCGTGTGAGGGAGGATAGTGCTGCCTCTGCCTGCTGGAGGAACGGTTTCTCCCCTCCTTCCTTGTCTCTTTTTTTCCTAAGGTACTTAAACAACTTCCCCCTCTACCTCCTCTACTATCAGATATTTTTAAGTCCCCTAGGCGTGCCCTGCCAAATGGTTGCTTCCTGCAACCCAGCCAACCTGCTTTGCTGTATTTTCCCTTTTAGGTGAGTTAGCCAAAGATAGTGCACATGCATGGTGCAACAGAAGATTTGGCATCAGAATGAGAGATGCCTGATGGAAACGAAAAACAAAACTGGCTGACGTGGATCATTTTTTGTTTTGTTTCTTTTCTCCTTGTTCACTGTATCGGTTATCAGTTGGCACAAGCATGTTTCCAAAAAATCCTTCCCTTTGATGTATACTTGTAGTCCTTAAGTAGGGAATTATAGGAAGAGAAGTCTCAGCCTTTTGTACTGCCAAATTAAATGTCATTTTGCTTTTGTCAATTGTATGTGCTGCCTTTTGCCTTATCTGAGCACTGCTTACTGTTGTTTTATGTTACAGGAAGGGGTTGACCTTGGGTTTTCTCTTTTTTCTCTTTTTCTTTTCCTTTTTCTTTTTATTTTGTTTTCCTCTTTTTTTATTTTTGCAAATAAAGTGAAATAACTAATATAAAAAAAAAGTAAAATAAAACAAAACTTAAAAATAAAAATGAAAAGAAAATAAATAAATAAAATATGATGAAAATAAAATAAAATAAACTATTATAGTCAATCCGGACGAAATTGGGTGTGACAGCTGCCCCTCTTTACTTAGATATTACTGGATAATATGAAAATTTGATATTTTCATATTATTGGAGTAAAAGCTAAGTAAAGAAAGAAACACTAATTTCGTCTGGATTTCAAAAGACAAGAAAAACAGGGAATTAAACAAAAGTGAACAGGGCTAAGAGAAATTGAGGTGTGCAAACCACATGGAGGATGCGTACATAACCTATGGATGAGTGAATGAGGTGTAACAACCTCGTGGAGGGTGTAACAACCCTATGGATAAGTGAATGAGGTGTAACAACCTCGTGGAGGGTGTAACAACCCTATGAATGAATGAATGAGGTGTAACAACCTCGTGGAGGGTGTAACAACCCTATGGACGAATGAATGAGGTGTAACAACTTCGTGGAGGGTGTAACAACCCTATGGATGAATGTAGTGAGCGTGATCATTGGGTTCAACCATTGTCTTAGAGAGGATAGAAATACAAAAAGAAAAACTTGAGCTTAGGGTGCCAGACAAAACAAGGCTTAGGATGCTAGGCGAAACTAGGCTTTGGGGGCTAATCGAGCTGGGCTTTGTGGGCCGGTGTGGAAACTAGGCTTTGGGGGCCAGTGTGAAAACTGGGCTTTGGGGCCAGTGTGGAAACTAGGCTTTGGGGGCCAGTGTGGAATTTGGGCTTTTGGGCTAGTGTGGAAACTAGGCTTTGGGGCGAGGCAAGCTGGGCTTGGGGCGCCAATGTAAAAACTAGGCTTTGGGGCATGTATGGAAACTGGGCTTTGGGGGCCAGTGTGGAAACTGGGCTTGGGGCCAATGTGACAATTGGGCTTTGTGGGCCAATGTGGAAACTGGGCTTGGGGGCTAGTGTGGAAACTGGGCTTTAGGGCCAGACGAGCTGGGCTTTGTGGGCTAGTGTGGAAACTCGGCTTTGGGGCCAGGCAAGCTGGGCTTTGTGGGCCAGTGTGGAAACTGGGCTTGGGGCCAGCGTGGGAACTGGGCTTGAGGGCTAGTGTGGAAACTGAGCTTTCAAATTTTGAAATTCTTGAAACTTGTAATTATTGAAATGTTTTATAATTTTGACAGAAATTTGATTTTTGAAAAGACATCAAGGCGTTGAAACCTTTCATTACAAAGTATTAAAATCTTGATGCAGGATCAGGATGTCAAGACCCTTATATGAGAGAAAAAGCTTGATCGACATGAAACAATATGGATTGAAAGAGAAAATCTGAATGTTATTCTTTTTGTGTTTTTGAAGAAGGAATCGATAACCATTCATATGAATGAAGAGGGTTTCGATCAGAAATACTTTCTTTTGATGGATTGGTGCACATATGAAAAACGTTTGCTTTGTTTTGTGTTTTTTTTTTCACTTGAGTCAATTGTCTTACATGCAATCATCAAACTGGTCATTATTTTCAATGCTTCGAAAAGTGAGGAATGTCATACATCCGAGATCTAACTTTGAGATTGTTACATTTTGACTTTTTCTTCCGAGACATCAACACACACATGCTTGAATTTACTGACAAGTGAAGAATGAGAGTTGTTTAGAATGGTTTGGAAGAGAATGGGATAGCCATGCAGGCATGTCACCTCATACGCTCCTTAAAGGAGATGAGTGCCAAAGCGAAGCACGAGGTACCTAAAAAGTTGGCCCGGTTTGGTGTAATGAGTATGATGATGAATCCATGATAATTCGGGTGAAAAATTCAAGTAAGATCTGCAAAGCTGCCCCAGTCTTGAGATTATGGGTTGATGAATTTCAAGAAAAAAACGCATGGTGAGGTCCACCAAGCTGCCCCTAGTTTTTGGGGTATGAGTTCTGTTTAGAAGAAGCAACGAGTATGAAAAGGATCGACTAACAAGGTGGCCTCAATTGGTTTGATTTTCTTGTGCACGCTTCTGGCTAGTTGGCACGGAGATCCCCTCTTCCTGAGACATTACCTATTTTTTATTCATTTATTTTCAATTTTTTTCATTTTCAACTTTTTTCTTTTCCCTTTTTGGACACATTAGAAGTCATTTCGTCTTATCGCAAAATTAAGCTTTATGAAAATTTGAACAATCATTATTCAATCTGCGTGGACTTTATTAGGCTTGTAACATGGCTAGGGCTAAAAGGTATTGAAAGAAAAGATATAAAGGCCCAAATGAATGTTTGTTGGTTTTTTTTTAAACAAGGGTTATCATCTAGGCATTGCATCAACTATTTGACTTTTTGAACCTTTTACTTTTTCTCAAACTTTGTTTTTCATTCTTCCTGTTTATCACCACTTTGAGATTCTTTTTGTTTTTTTTTGTTTACCATTTTGAAGGATTCCCCTCGTTTGATCATTGAGTAATCTTCATCTGCATTCCGAGTTGACTCATACTGATGGTAACCCATGCTTGGGAATAATTTTGAAAAATAATTTATTTTTGGCTCATACGGGGTGACAATGGATATAATTTTGCTTTTTGGATAAAGAAAGAAGGCCACACATCATTTCAAATTCTGATTGCTTTATTTTCGAAGGATTAATTCTACGACTAGATGACCTCATTATGGGTCATTTTTTTTTAGACCGCCCTTTCGAGTTTTTGAATCTAGTTGACTTATTCTCTTTTTTTGTTTTGAAAATTTATTTTATTCGTCTCAATGGAATCAGGGATCACCCAACTAGTACGAGCGAGCATAATTTTGGTCAAGCCAATATGTCCTAGTGTAAAGGTTTATTTTGTTACTGAGGGTAGTGTTAGTGTTTGTTGGGGGAAAATCCTTTATTCTTGGAAGGTGAAGGGTGAGAGTTTTCAAGCAACATGCGCACAAACGTCTCGAGAGAAAACGTCGAATTATTATTTTTGATTAGACATTTGACCTCGGAAAAGTCTGACACTGCAACTTTTGTTTTTGATTTATCATTTTTTTATTCCTTTATGCTATTTTCCAAAAACAAGGGTTTGGCAATTTGCAAGAGAGACAAGTGACTCAAGATTGCCTTCAATTTTTGTTTTTCAATTTTGTTTTCCTTTTTTCCGCAATACCCTTTCAGGACTTGATTTCTAGCACTGCTTGGAGAAACCCTGTAGTGAATGTTCACATTGAAAGTCATTGATGAAAGTGCGATATCAATGCGCATACCTCCCCGGTAGCAAGACACTTCACAACATCAAATTCACTTGTATAATGACTTATGTTTTCTTATGTGGTCCTAAAGCCCACTTCATTTTTTTATGGCGTTTGTAGAGACATTCTCAAGCCCTGCCTTATTTTTGGGTTGACTTTCTTCAAACTTTAACCATCTTGAATCAATTAAAGTTTGTCTTTGCGCTTGAACGCCCTACACTTTTTGGTGGAATGACTAATAGCCTCTCCATGGGAATCAAATTTTGTATTTGCATCATAAGTCTTGGAGCATGGAGGTTTTACTGGCTTCACGTAACAAGTAGAGACAAGGCCTTTTTGTAGGAGACTTGGCAGCAACGTTGCGTAAGTCATAAGGATAGCAGTGAAACTCACAAGCATTTTTCTGCCCAGCGATTTGGTGAGAAGTTGAGTTTGGATCTGGTTTCCAATTATGTTTTGGAAACATTTCTGATGGAGGGTAGGCCAATGGTATTCGAGTGGTGGGACATGATTGAAATCCTCCTCCTCTTCTCTTTTTAGGCTTAAACCCGATTCGTTCGCATTTGTTGTCATGGTATGACCTTGGGCGATCTTTCCAATCCTTACGCTAATCTAAACCCTTTCTTCAATTATCACCAAGTTTGCGAAGTTTGAGGAAACACTACTTACCATAGGCTCACAGAAGGTGATTGCAAAGTATTTAGGAATATGACAACCATCTCCCTGTCACTCATACAAGACTCCACTTGAGTAGTAATCTTTTTCCACATTTAGGCGTATTCTTTGAATGATTCACACTCCTTCTTTACCATGCTCCACAGTTGTAATCTATGAGATGTCCCATCCATGTTATATTTGTAATGCCTCAAGAAAGCATCCACCAGATCCTCCCAAGACCGGATGCACCAAGGTTCGAGATGAGTACCCCAATTAGAGTCATGCCAGCCAAACTCTTGGAAGAAAAGAATTAGCAACTTTTCATCACATGCATGAACCACCATTTTCTTGCCATACTTCATGAGATGACTCTTGGGACAAGTATTTCCCCGATATTTCTCAAACTATGGCAACTTGAACTTTGGAGGTATCATCAAATCCGAGACTAAGCAAACCTTGCAACATTTTCAAACTTGGCGCTTCATCCACCTTCTACGGCTTTCACAATTTTTCTAGCACTTCAAATTTGTGCCTAACAACCTCAACATTGATGTAATGAAATGGGAGAAGATTTCAACTCGAGCGGCTTTGTCCTCATCGTGCTCGCAATACTTGGCTTAATCATTTCCCTAAGGACCACGAAAGTGGTTGTCCCAAGCTTGTTTCCTCCTTCAATTGCGTTCTCTTCGGCCTTTTGAGTGTCAACATGCCCCGAGTCTGCCCCTTAGGGTGGAGTGTAATTTGAGGAAAGACCAATAAGGAGGGAAAGTTTGTGCCTCTGGAACTCTCTATTATAGTCGTGATGCGCACGAATCTCCAGGGCTTTGTAAGGCATTCAGGGCCTCTAGGATTTGGCTCATTTGTCCCTTCAGTTGTAGGATATCGACTTTCATCCCTTCTTGAACTTCTCTTTGGTTCTCCAAGATTTGTTAACTGGTTCGATTCCTTTAGGGTATCTTAGATGTTTAGCTGTATTTTTATTTTTTTTTTTTTGCGAAACAAATTAAGAAAAAGAAAATAAAAATGAAAAGAAAAAGAAAAGACAACGTAGTTCAAATTCTCTAGTCAGAAATTATAAAGCTGTGAAAATTATTGCCCCGGTATAATTTGGAAATTAACACGAAACAGAGTCAATAAGGTGGTTCATCATTCAGAAGTTCCCAACACGTGAGACATAGGAAGTCTTGGTCAAGCATCTCAGGCTTTAGCCATCACATTCTTCATTTCTCTGATCAGTTTCTTGAAACAATTGAGGAATGTTTCAATCCCCTTAGGCGGGTTGATGATTGACATTACAGACTCAGCATCAGCTAAGAACTCAGGGACGTCTTCAATGGCTTCATTGGCAAAGGAAGCTAGGTGTGAGAGACTTCTCTTCCAATTCTTTGTAACTTGTCCTTGGTCAATGACATACTCTTTCATCTGAATCATTATTTATGGATGTCTCCTTTTTAGCTTGATGCTAACATTCTTTTTCCAGTTTCTCAATTGCTGCTTTCATCCGCTCCTCAGCATTATCACAGTTTGGGTAAGGAGAAATTAACTTGAATGACAACTTGATTGTCTTAACCCTCTCTGCAATTCATTGGCTAAGGGAATATTTTATTAAAAGTCCATGATCTTGGGTCTCCCTTGAAGCGCACAAAATTGCCCCAAGCGTTCCTAACTTGATGAAGCATTTCAGCAAAGGTTCATTCCTCATAAGATTTGCAATGTGGCCAGAGATGCAGGCGTTGGCGATCCTCTCACAGGATACCCAAAAGTTTTTTTTTTGGCTGACACATGGATGTAATCAATACACAACACCGGATACCCATGAGGGGGACATCAGGATAACTCCTGCAATGGTGTATGATACACGATCTTTGCTGCCAAGAAAACATGCCTTTTAAATTGTTTCCTTCTCTAAGCTTGCACAAAGTTGCACTCATTCATTTGGCCTTTTCATCTTTGGCTTACACTACCGTAACTCACTCAAAGGACATGTGGCATTCAAGGCTCCCTTACTCATGCGAGAAATGAAGCATATATACAACACAGGTAAGCAACATAACATCTTCCTGCCCTTTAGCTGATAACACTGAGTAAGAGTCCTATAAACTTCAGCTAGGACAATGGTGACTGGATTCTCGGAGGGAATTTTATACCCCACAAATGCATTCGTGGCAACTTAGTCGACAAAATCCTTGGTATTAGGAAAGAACATGACACCATAGGGGATCAGAGCCCGTACAATCATGAATGTTTCCACTTTTCGATGCAAGTACACTCTAGGTATCCTCGAGAAAGACCCCTTGCGTTACCCATAAGTATGAATTCACTTTCCCATTTCATAGGGTGTACTCTTATGATTCTCACTTGCTGCGAGATATTGGTATACTACCCGAGGTAGTTGCATAGAGCTTTTCCCCTCGGGAGGTATATCTAAGATTTTCCCAAATTCTTTCCCTCTGACAAGCTCAACAAATTCTTATACCCCTTCTTGAATGCATCTTTCAAGGCTACCTTTTCTCACCAGATCCCTCGAGCCACCAATATTATCCTCCTTTGCTTGATGTGTATTTTTTCATCAAAATGTATGAACTCGAATACCCCTCGACTCAAAATCCCATGTTAATTTCCATCTTTACCTTAAGGACTTAATCACAAATTTATAATTTCTCGACTAGAATCCACAAAATGTGACAGGACCATAAAAAGCATGAGTTAAAAAAGAAAGAAGGCAAAAAAAAGAAAGAAAAAAATGTATAAAGAGATATGATGATATGTACAAGGTGCGTGGTTTTATTAAGTGAAAATGAGGGTTATAAGACTGCACACATCTCCCTTCGTGCCCTAGAGAAGGTTCGACACTTAAGATTCAAGGTTAAGTATATGCAACCTCACAAGGATAGTTCCCTGAACCTAAAGATCAACGATCACTAGAGTTATGGCCCCTTCACAGCATCTCCACAACAGTCGAGTAATCAACTAGGTGTGAAGACACAAATGAAGAGAATAGACTCTAGTTGGGGTTCTCACGATAGCCAAACAGGATGTATGTCCCAAATGGCACCGCTACACAACCCCTTTAATTCTAAGTTACACTCGAACTCGGGTATAGGGCTCCACTCATGATATGCATAGTGTGTGTGTGTGAAGGGAGAATGCAATGCATACCTAAACCCTCACCTGCAAAACAACCAGAAAAATTCTCAGGCAGATATAAACATGTCTTCTACCCTAGGGTTCAATATCGAACAATCAAAACAACGGACATGCAATTATGCCAAAAATTAAACATAGATAAAGAAAAAGGGAAGAAAAACATAAAGCAAAACCACATCGAATTCGCGCATCCAATTAAATGGCTTGACTCTCTGAAGTCCCCAGCGGAGTAGCCATCTATCACAACCGGAATCGCGATGGATCGACGATCCAAAAACATAACGGGTTTAGAAAAAGAGATTTGGAGTCGCCACCATAGTTTATTCTGGAAAACTACGGAGAAACCATCAAATGATAAGGCATGGTCTAGGAAAAACCAAATTCTGGGTTAGGGGAGTCAGTTACGTGTAGGGAAGGAATTAACACCATACAACGCCTGCCCTAAGGCAGTACCTTTAACTAAATACGTGAATGTGATGTGGTTTTCAAAATGTTTAACTATCCCTAAAGTAAAACTCTAAAGAAACAAAATATATATTTTAGTTTTTTGGGTTCGACAAGGATTGACCTTGCTCCTACGTATTCTCATTCAGAATGAGAAATCAGGGTTACGTAGTTCTTTTGAAACTGTTTGAGAAGTTTGTTTGGAAATTGTTTGAAAATTTGTTTTGAAATGATTTTGGATTTCGGGGAGTGAACCTAACAAGGACTAGCCTTGCTCCTACGTATCTCCACTTTTGATGGAGAATCAAGGATCACGTAGTTCTGGCCGAAAGGTAGTTCGTTTGAAAATGTAGATTTTTTTAATTTTTAAGGATTTTATATTTTTTGGTATTTTTATAAAAGAAAGACAGAAGGTTTTCAGCACAAGGACGATACGAGCGATCCCACATGTGCTTAACCCTTAAAACATTTTTTGGTATTTTTTTATAAAAGAAAGAAAAAAGGTTTTTAGCACAAGTACGATGCGAGCGATCACACATGTGCTTAACCTTTAAAATATTTTTGGTATTTTTTATAAAAGAAAGAGAAAAAGTTTTTAGCACGCGAGTGATCACACATGTGCTTAACCTTTAAAATATTTTTTTGTACTTTTTTATAAAAGAAAGAGAAAAGGTGTTTAGCACAAGGACGATGCGAGCGATCACACATGTGCTTAACCTTTAAAATATTTTTTGGTATATTTTATAAAAGAAAGAGAAAAGATTTTTAGAACAAGTACGATGCGAGCGATCACACATGTGCTTAACCTTTAAAATATTTTTTTGTTATTATTTTTTTATATCTATTTTCTCCTTTTTTTGTTTAGACTGCATCAAATAAACCAAGTCCAATAAATAAATAAAAATAAAACACCAGATATAGGAGTGGGGGTTATCATACAAGGGGCTATATACAATAAAACCTAATAATCAAACAAATAATAAAAGCAAAGAAATTTATCAAGAATAGGAGTGTAGAGATAAAAACCAGGAGTGCAACTCGAACTTTCTTATCCAGGCCCCAAGATAGGGGTGCAGCAGCAAAGTTGGAGGTCCCAAAAACAAAATGCGCCCAATGCCAAAACCTCCTTTTTTTTGTTTGCAGAAACGGAATGGGCTTAAGCCCAAACAGAAGGGGGTGTGAATGGGAAATGCGTCTCAACAGGAAGAAAGGAGGCAGCCCACGCTAGGCCCAAAGCCTCTTTATTCAGAAACCCATTAGGGGTTCAACAGAATCCTCTCATTTTGCCATCAACGTCCAAGACCCAGGGTCCCTTTCCTCTTCCACCTGAATCCAAAGGGAGTTGAGCTCCTCTACGAAGCAGGAATCCTAGAGAGGCATCGGTCTCTCAGGCGCGTCGCTGCCTCCGCCTAACCGGCCGCCACTCACGACCATGACCCAGCCTCCACCCAACTGGCCAACGCAGACCGCAGTCCCCGACGTCGCTAGTGACGACACTTGCCGTCGGAGCCGTCGCCGGCCACGACACCAGGCTCCCCTTCTCCTTCTTCTTTTCGAGAGAGAGAAACATTCTCGTTCGTGAAGACACCGACCGTTCGTCGCGCAAGCTGCCGCCACCACCAAGCCAGGGCTGCGCTCTCCGTCGAGCTCTCCCCACCATTATCGCGTCGCCGCCACTATCGAGCCTGCCACCAGCGCTGCCTAGAGCCAATGACGCTTCCTAAAGCCGGTGGTACTTCTCCCCTTCTTCGTCTTCTGTGAGACGGGTCGTACCTCCAACTTGGGGCACGTCGTTTTGCCTTCCACCTTGAGACAGCCACCACCAGAGGTTTTGCCAGCGCTTCCGTTAGACCCTAGTCGCCACCCATGGCTACCACCGGGCTTACAAATTGAGTATGTGTCAGCGACAACATCTCCTTTCTTCTCTTATCTCTATTCTGATTAGATACTGACAATGAAGATGACCAAATTTGGGGCCTCCTTCTCTGTTTAATTGATGTATGTATTCTACTATATGCGTGAGGAACCAGAAGATAGGATTTGATGCTTCAAGAGTTTTGATGGATGAAGCCAAATGATAAAATGCTTGAAGAGGTAAATATGAAGAATAAGTTCAGTATGTGCTGGAGGAAAATGGGTTTCTGAAGATGAAGAAGTATGTGGTTGTATGTGATGGTTGGAGGAGCAGGAGGATGGAAGCGAAATAGAGAAATAGGGAAGGAGATCTTCTAGGAACAAGAGACTGCTAGAGGAACAATTTCTGTTGAGCGAATGGAAAAATCGAAAGTTTGTTGAGAAGTGAATGATGAATGTTGTTGGAGGTGAAGGGAGAATCTCTATCATTGATGTGCATGGTGAAGGAAAAAGCCAAGAGGGTCCCCGGTGAATGAATGGATGCTGTTGGAGATGAGGAATTGGGAGTGAAAAGGGAAATGTGTTTAGGGTGGTTATGGGTGAGATGAGCGTGGAGAGCAAAAGGGAGCGTGTCAGTGCGCGTGTGAGGGAGGATGGTGTTGCCTCTGCCCGCTGGAGGAACGGTTTCTCCCCCTCCTTCCTTGTCTCTTTTTTTCCTAAGGTACTTAAACAACTTCCCCTTCTACCTCCTCTACTATCAGATATTTTTAAAGTCTTAGGCGTGCCCTGCCAAATGGTTGCTTCCTGCAACCCAGCCAACCTGCTTTGCTGTATTTTCCCTTTTGGGTGAGTTAGCCAAAGACAGTGCGCATGCATGGTGCAACAGAAGATTTGCATCAAAATGGGAGATGGCCTGATGGAACAAAAAAGCAAAACTGGATGACTGTGATCATTTTTTGTTTTGTTTCTTTTCTCCTTGTTCTCTGTATCGATTATCAGTTGGCAGAAGCATGTTTTCAAAAAATCCTTCCCCTTTGATGTATACTTGTAGTCCTAAGTAGGGAATTATAGGAAGAGAATAGTTGAAAATGAAATAATCAACAGTAGCAGAAATTAAATTGTAGAAAAACAAAATACAGAAATTAAATTACAACAAAAATTAAATTACAGCAGCATAATTTAAATCACAGCAGAACAAAAACAGTAAAACAGATCTGGTATTTCAGCATCAGAAAATGAAATCAAACTGTGAATTGAAGTGAAATTGTAGATGAATTCATCACAGCAAAGAAGGGGAAAACAAAATTATAACCTAAACATCCAGCTACAAGGCCCTTGGAACGTCCCCAAAAATGGGGAGAAGAAATTTGCCCCCTTTCTACATTTCAGCAACGTCCAGCAAGTGAAAGGAAGGGGATCCTTTCCCAATCTAATTTTTGCTTCTTATAAACCCATATTCCAACTTTGCCCTTCCAATTTTGGCCTATTTTCTAATTTGTCCCAAATTACATTGAAATGGAATTCAAATGCAAATTACAATGAAATAAAATAAGAAAAATTACAATATAAATGATGTGGCATCTCTCTTTAAGTCTCAAAATAAAATTCCAAAATTGCCCTGAAAATAATAATAGGAATAATTAAGCTCAAATAATTCAAATTAATTAAAATAAGAATTATTAGTCAAATTAAACCCAAATAGTGAAAACGAGACAATAATTGAGAATTAAACATAATTCACTAATATAATTCGGTGCAAAAAGCTAAGTGAATAGTAAAAAATAACGATTCATCAACCATCTCAAAAGTATATCAATTATACAAAACCAAAAATGCATTGTCATAAATATAATTTATTTTAGCACCTTAAATTCCTAACTTTACAGAGNAATGATGAATGTTGTTGGAGGTGAAGGGAGAATCTCTATCATTGATGTGCATGGTGAAGGAAAAAGCCAAGAGGGTCCCCGGTGAATGAATGGATGCTGTTGGAGATGAGGAATTGGGAGTGAAAAGGGAAATGTGTTTAGGGTGGTTATGGGTGAGATGAGCGTGGAGAGCAAAAGGGAGCGTGTCAGTGCGCGTGTGAGGGAGGATGGTGTTGCCTCTGCCCGCTGGAGGAACGGTTTCTCCCCCTCCTTCCTTGTCTCTTTTTTTCCTAAGGTACTTAAACAACTTCCCCTTCTACCTCCTCTACTATCAGATATTTTTAAAGTCTTAGGCGTGCCCTGCCAAATGGTTGCTTCCTGCAACCCAGCCAACCTGCTTTGCTGTATTTTCCCTTTTGGGTGAGTTAGCCAAAGACAGTGCGCATGCATGGTGCAACAGAAGATTTGCATCAAAATGGGAGATGGCCTGATGGAACAAAAAAGCAAAACTGGATGACTGTGATCATTTTTTGTTTTGTTTCTTTTCTCCTTGTTCTCTGTATCGATTATCAGTTGGCAGAAGCATGTTTTCAAAAAATCCTTCCCCTTTGATGTATACTTGTAGTCCTAAGTAGGGAATTATAGGAAGAGAATAGTTGAAAATGAAATAATCAACAGTAGCAGAAATTAAATTGTAGAAAAACAAAATACAGAAATTAAATTACAACAAAAATTAAATTACAGCAGCATAATTTAAATCACAGCAGAACAAAAACAGTAAAACAGATCTGGTATTTCAGCATCAGAAAATGAAATCAAACTGTGAATTGAAGTGAAATTGTAGATGAATTCATCACAGCAAAGAAGGGGAAAACAAAATTATAACCTAAACATCCAGCTACAAGGCCCTTGGAACGTCCCCAAAAATGGGGAGAAGAAATTTGCCCCCTTTCTACATTTCAGCAACGTCCAGCAAGTGAAAGGAAGGGGATCCTTTCCCAATCTAATTTTTGCTTCTTATAAACCCATATTCCAACTTTGCCCTTCCAATTTTGGCCTATTTTCTAATTTGTCCCAAATTACATTGAAATGGAATTCAAATGCAAATTACAATGAAATAAAATAAGAAAAATTACAATATAAATGATGTGGCATCTCTCTTTAAGTCCCAAAATAAAATTCCAAAATTGCCCTGAAAATAATAATAGGAATAATTAAGCTCAAATAATTCAAATTAATTAAAATAAGAATTATTAGTCAAATTAAACCCAAATAGTGAAAACGAGACAATAATTGAGAATTAAACATAATTCACTAATATAATTCGGTGCAAAAAGCTAAGTGAATAGTAAAAAATAACGATTCATCAACCATCTCAAAAGTATATCAATTATACAAAACCAAAAATGCATTGTCATAAATATAATTTATTTTAGCACCTTAAATTCCTAACTTTACAGAGTCTTAAAGTATATTCATGTTATATGCTTGAATGTAAATAAACTCTATGAATCACATATGTATGCATTATGTATAAGTTAAAGTGTCAATTCAATATTTCACCTTTTCTCTTGACAACCTACTAGGCTTTGGCTAATTGTCAAAAGAAGCTTGTTGTATACTGGATTGGAAGTACCAACCTCAAAAGTGCAACTGCAAAACAGATAACATCACATCTTATTCAAAAAATATCACATTGGATTTTCTTATTTTGCTAAAATAATACTAAATTCTCTACATTTCATCATCAAAAATTATGCACTAAAACAGAAGAAACATTTATAGACAACAAAGTCAGTCTTGGCTACCATCATATACACATCAGTTTTAACTACAATTAACTTATACATAATGATATTCATAGTTATTCTAATTTCTTTCATAATTAAAAGAAGAAGTCGTTAAAGTAGATGATTTTTCTTTTTCATGTGGTTTGGTATTAGAGGTCTAAGTCGGATTTAGCTTTCTTTATTACCATTGTGATATGGAATTTGGGTCAGATACATGAAAGAAACGGAGAGGGGTAGCAACAAAAAGAAATAGCAAGAAATATGATTGATAATGTTAAAATACTGTCAAATCTAATCTCAGACATAATGTGACAATATTATGTCCTTGTACACTTGTGCAAACTTTTACTAAGAGAAAAGAATATACATACAAGCATTATCACTATGTACGAAAATCTCTGTCAAACACCCGTACTCAACACAATATAGTAATTCATTTTACCTAATCTTTCTATTATAATAACAAAATATAGAATTTCATACAAAAAGGACAACAAAACAAAAGAAACTGTTGCAAACTTATGTATTTTACAAACTCTTTTTTTATCCATTTTCATCCTCTAAAATTAAAAAACTATTGTCCTTTTAAGTGATCCCAGTTTTTCTTAGGAGGTACAAAGAGAATGCAGATTATTAACCCTTTTAGGATCAATACATTCGAGAATCCAAGAACAGATAATGAGGGAAGTAGTTGAATTTAACCATTCACTTAACCAACCACATACACTTAACCAGCCACAAAGATACAAAGCCACCTACATTGATATGTTTATTTAATTTTTTTACTTTCTTTAGGAAGTAAAAAGGGAAAATGCAGAGGGATGAGTTTTTATACAGAGGTGCTTTCTCGGTTTTGTCTTGGTAGAAATAGGTTTCAATGTGACTATGGGAAAGGAGGGGAAGTTGAAATAGTAAACTGGGTGAAATCTCTATAAAAAGTTATGATTTCTACTGTCAACTAGCCAGAAGTTAGAGAGTTGTTACCTTGTGAAAAGTGGTTCTTCAATATGAAAGTTGAGTGCTCCAAGTTTTAGCTAGTTGTGCATTTCTTTACCAGTCAGTTTATATATTTTAGTAGTGTTTATTATTCATGCATTCTAGTTTCTTAACACTACTCTGAGAATACCTTTTGGAAGTACATTGCACATTAAAAGTACTTATTTCGGTCATATTTTTTTATAAGTTTTCATGGTTAACAAAACAACAAAGCGCTAAAATTTTAGTTTCTTATAATTGACACTTACATTCTTCTTATGCTACATTTTAGGAGAAATATATTGACTAAAGTTTAATGGGACAGGAGGCTTTACCATAGAAGGATAGTGTGGTATGATATGGTCATATGGTGAAAGATGTTAAAATCTTTTCCTAATATTATGACAATACAGTCAACACTTATGGATTGAACCTCTACACTCAATTATTTCTTCACTATGGGTCGACATTGGAGAATTGAACTTTTAATACTTAAATGAAATGACTCCTAAACAATATCAAAGGAGCAGTTGGAGCGGTCTTCTAATATTTCCTATATGGGTGTTGGATTTAAAAAGGAGGTTATGTGATGTTTCTTTTTGCTACTACATCAAATTCATGAATGTTTGTTTCTTTTTGCCTCAAACATCTTTAGGAGATGATTGTATAACCTTGGTACCTGAAGGTGGTCTTGCTAAGGGAATGTCTATGCCAGGATCAACCATAATTTCCAATATGCCAATATCTGATCTGCTTCCTATGCCTAAAGACCCTCATATAATGCCAACAGGTCTTAATGGTCAGACTGATTCATCAGAGCGCACACAATATAACTCAATGGAAGATCTTGGGTCAAGACGTGGTACTAACACAATATAACAGATTATAAAACATGTACTAAACCACATCATTTCCACTAACAACCGAGACATACAACAAACAATTGTACTAAAATAGACTGTCATCATGAGAAGACAATACCCATTTTCAATCATATCCAATAAACACAAACAAGTCTAACGAATTAATACCTACCAGGTGCAGAAGGCAATTGGAGCTCCACCTTATCTCTTCCAACGGGAACAAACCAACCTAGGGTTTCACAAATCGGGATTTCCAACCTCCAAAGAAACAAGAACAATTATCGGTCAATGTTACATTATAGATATTATGAAAATGAAGTAAATTTGGATTACTTACCAGATGAAGGTTTCAACTAACCACGGAGGTCGTCCTACAGTGTTTGCTG
The DNA here is from genome assembly GCF_018835915.1 of Vigna umbellata. Next base: position 24,335 of record NW_025910453.1, read on the forward strand.
AATGAGATTGTTTCGGCAAAGACGCACAACCACATTTAGGGAAAACGCTTCCAAGCCCTTTAGTGTGTTCGATAGAAGAGCCTTTCACTGCGTTCGACAGAGGAGACTTCAAGTTAGGGTTCGAGATTGGTTCAAGTAGGAGCAGTAGCATAGAGAAGAAGACTCCATGAGGGAGAACAAGGCTCAACGAGGGAGAAGGTTGCAGTGAGTAAGGACGATTAATGATGAGAAGGAGGCATAGGTAGGAGTGGAGAAGGACGAATAGCTAGGGCACGAGAAGGGGAGAAAATTGGCTCGAGGGAGGGAGGGAGAAAAGTGATACAAGAGTCTTAATCAGGTTCTATATTATTTAGTTTTATTTTTTAGTCATTAATTATCTCCATATCCGTATGAAAAATTAGCGGGTAAATATTTTTTCAACTTACATACGGTTTTACATACGAACCTATCCTTGGAAAAGTTCCCGCTAACACGCGCCAATTTTACCCACCGATATTATATACAGATAATTCGTATATAAAATTTTTACCCCATTATATACAGATTTTTCCGTATGTACAACTATTCCACATATCCGTATATAACACTCGTATATAACATTCCTATTATATACGGATAAAAATCCATATATAATAATCCGTATATAATTGCCATTTTTCTTGTAGTGAATTAGACAATTCTTTTTCATTCCTTGCATCATTCTCCATTTTCATACATCCAATTAGATAGGAGCATGCATTATCAAATAGATTTCCTTCATTTTATTTTCATTTTAATTCCCCTATTGTTTTAGTAGTTAACAAAGGTTAGCAATACACAATCTAGCTTAATAAGTATCGACTCCACAAATTGATACCCGAGTTAGTACCCTATACAACATTAGGGGGATTGCTTGAATTTTGTTGGCTCTTTAGGCGACAAAAGAAATTTTCCAATTCGTTGAATTTTGTAAACAAAATTAATCCTTCTTTAACAATTGGATGTATGATCTTTTGATTAGAACCAGTATAAAAATCACTTGTGCAAGCTTCTCTCCCTTATACTTTTATTTACTTTCTATTATTTGATGTGATTTTTCTGTTCTGTGAAGTTACTTTATAAAAATGAAAGTTTTTTTCTTTTAAAGAAGGTATTTTTTGTTAGCAAAGAGAAGAAGATGGACATCTTGCTTCAATAAAGGATTTTAGTGATGATATTTCATGGAGAAGTGTTTGAAGAATTAAATAAGTGCTTGATTTCAAGAAATACTTTGAAGACTCGATAATTAGTTGTTCAAGACTTGTAATATGTGTATTGTAATTAATTTAGTAGTTTAAGAGCAAATAGGTAGAACCTAAGTAGCAAAGCAGTCATAAAAAGTTTAATTTTTCATGAAAGTCTCTGGAATAATCGATCAGTGGTAGTTGTGAACTTGACTCTTATTTTTCTAACCTAATTTTCAAATACAATAGTATATAAATAATTAACTTGAACACAACTTAAAAACAATTTTTCATCAGGAGTATTAGAGTTGTATGCCTAAGGAAACTTTCTGTTTGTGAAAAGGAAGCTTGTAAACTTGGTGTTTGTCGGAGAAAGTGCTTTTTCGTAGTGTATTTAAGTAGTGGAGTATACCTACAAAGCAGAGTCAAGTTGTTCATCTTTTTTTGCGTCAAAAGGAGGTGTCTTTCATCTCTTATATGTTAACAGAGGTGGTTTCTAATTTCAATATTTATTTCTCTATTGTAAATTGTTACTTATTTTAGTAGACATGTTAATCCCTCTTTTGGAGAGATTATCAACTAAACATAAGGTCTTTTGATTCGAACCAGTATAAAATTTACCTGTGTAATTTTTCTTTTCCCTTCTCTCCTTTGTTTATTTGCTTTTATTCAAATTAATTTTTCAGATTTATTAAAGAAATTTTTAAAAGAAAAAATATGTTAAAGAGAAGCAGATTTTAAGTGGAACCAATTTGCTCCCTCTTGGTTTTTATCCTCAGTCTAATCATTCTGCTGCGTGTTTTCTACAATTTTTAACTTAAAACCAATTCACTCCCCTCTTGGTTATTGTCCAGTAAACATTCCGCTGTGCATTTCTAACATAGTTTAATTCAAAATTAATGCAGTTTGGAAACATATTAAGGTACATAGTAGTTGACTTCAGTTAATATTACATTTTAATGTAGTTTAGTGAAGTTCAATGCAATACAGTTAGATAGAACAAAAAATAATTCTAAGATTGTCTAATCTAATTTTAAATATAATTAAGTTTAGACAAACTAATTTTTTTGTTGCATGCAGTTTTTAATAATGCAATTATTTTTTTTCCACTCCTAAATCCACTAGAAATGCTAATAAACCTTGATTCCCTTTTATATTTGGCTAGTATGAGTTGCCATGAGGTGCTTTGGCTAAGAATATTTTTTGTTAAAATAATTGATAAATAACTCTCGTAAGATGTTTATAGAATTATATTTTTTTAGAATTTAATAACATTAAAAAGTTAATTTCAAATCTAATTTAATTTATAAAATTGGTTTGGACATTGAAATTTATAATTATTTATGTAAGTTATCATTATCTCGTATTATGTTCATTATACTTGTGTTAAAATATAAATAATTAATATATTTGATAGCGGTCCAATGATAATTATAATACGATAAATTTAATAAATAATAATTTTTGGAAAAATTATGTTTTAAACTAGAACTTTTCAACAAGTACCAAATTTTATTGTCTTCTGTACATTTTGGTTGATTTTCACTCCAAATAAATATCTGCTCTCCAACCCAATCGCATCGCGTGTTAGATTTTCGTGTTCCAAAGAATTTGACAGTACTGTCTTTCCAACAAGGTTGGGGGATTCCTAACCATTCTAAGGTTTTTTTTTTGTTTTTAACTGTTAGAACCGAAAGAGTGCAGAAGGCAGTTTAAATTGAATGGGGCAGATTCAAATTTAAGAATAAGTGGTTACCATAGGTGAACTGACTTATCGTACTGCTACCATCTTTGCATCGAACAAGGAGAAAATTTAACGGCACAAGAGTAGAAAATTTAACTGCAGAAGAGTAGTTGTGCATCAGTAACTCACCAATATATGTAAGTTTTGAGCAGATCGTTCAGTCATCATAGGCGTGTACGAAATACCTTTTAGTGACTTGTATTCTATTTATATGAATCGGTAATGTCATAAATATTCCTCACAGAACATTCAAATACATATGGGTAGAGCAGATTTAAATAACTTCAATACTGATTTGCTGTTATTTATTTTCTTTCTCGATGCATCCTTTTGGATAACTTTTCTTTAGGACGATGCCAGAATTTTTTTCTTATTCAAATGCTTCCACCTTCAATATACTAAAAAAACATTCAGTGCAAATATTTTATTCCAGTCTTCAAAACATTTCTTTTGACACTTCTTTTGCCCTTTTCCTAAACATTAGAAGTATGTTGGCAGGCAGCCACCAGCGTGGTTTGTGGGTTTGCTCATTTTGTGTCGTTGGTCCTTTTACTCACCTTCAACTACTTTAGAATGGACTCATTATGCAATGCAATGCAAGTACAAAAGAAAAAAGTCCCAACTCTCCTCATTAGTCTTCAAATCCTGTATAATACCACACCACCTTAGTTTTGAAACATCATTGCACTGCTCTGTTGGCTTGTGTTGTTCCATGGAAATAATTATTGATAACTGCACAAATAAAGTCCAAATTGATACCCTCTGGTGGTATCTCTTTGCACAGAACAAACCAAATATGGTATGGTTGTAATAAATAGCAGTTAACGTTTACTATGGTGTTAGATTCAAGAGTAGTAATAAAATCACAAACTTTTACATTCATTTTACATACAATATAAACTAAAACATATTATAAAGAAGAAAATTTATATATATATATATATTCTTAAAAATATTAAATAGATATAAAAATTTATGTATCATATATATTTTTTTTAATTCAACTCTTTCCTATAACATAAAAGCCATAATAATAGGATACCTATTTACATCATTGACGCCATCCACCCATCTTAATTCCCTTTCACCGGAAGGAGGGTAAATCTAGTGTTCCCACTATATCCAACATACTGCATCTACCCTCTCTAAACAATAAGCTTACAATTTAATCATTAGCAGAGTAATTTGTCCTTGCTTTTCTTTTTCCCATCTGTCTCTGTTCTTTCACTATAAAACCACACTTAATTTTCATTTCACCAATAATGCTCCATCCTTTATTCTAGCTTTTTATCACTTAACTGTTGTTTATACATAAGTTTGCATATTTAGTCATTTCCTTAATTGTTTTCTTTTCTTATTTTTCGCTAACTATCATCATCAAGTAATCGTTAATATAGTCGGACAATTTTTATCTCCAGAAAAGGTAATCTTCCAACATGATTTAATCAATGCTATCAATCTTGATAATACATATATAAAACTTGTATATGAATATGAATGATATATATAAAATAGATTTATTTTTTTTAGTCTACACATTCCACTTTCTAAAAAAAAGGCAAATATTATTCAGTGACCTACCCTTATTTACCACCATGAATGAGTTTTTTGGTTTGATGGTGTATGTACTTTCTGGTATTAATAAAGCTGTTACAAAATATGAGATTATGCTACTTGTTGAGATTAAAGCTGTTTTGAAAACGTTGTGAGGAACCTAAAACTTATCCAAATTATCATCCACTTTAATCTGCATGCAATTAATAAGGAGGCGTGAGGAAGTTTACTGCAAAAGTTGGGGTGAGTAATCCTGATTCAATCAGTACTCAGTAACGGTCTTTTCCAATTTCTAATAGTAGAGGCACAGTAAGTGGTCCATTCCATGTTACGTACATAATAGTGGTGAAATGAATATCTACGATTTTGAATTTGAACATAGAATCCCAAGTGTTGTGCAGTCCCCACTTAAAGTTTAATATTGGATAAAAGCTAATAGTCGAAGACATGCATGGTCCTATAACTTCTCGGTGTGTGCAAATATGGAAGTTCTAAATGGGAGTGGGGAAAAGAAAGGAAGAAAGTAATAAGAAAGGTAGAAAGTGGCATGCCTCAGGGGACTTAGCTAGGCTCAAAATAAATTCAACTAAATCTCACATGTGGGTGGTTCATATATTCAAGATGTAAGAAAAATAGTAGTTTATGTTCTAGATGTCATGTTTATTCTAAATAAGACCAATCCTTGGAGTTAGTAAGATGAGAAAATTATTTTATGACTTGATACAAGGAACACCATTGTGCTATTTGTTAGAGATATGTCCCTGTTTAATTCACTAAAACAAAAAATACAAAGCAATTTAGTATTTAAAACAATACCTTTCTCAATCCAAACTCCGAGTTCTTTTCATTAGGTTTTTCCTTTTGAAAGTATTTTTGTTTTTAGAAATCTTTTTATCTATAATATGTTTTTCAATACATGAAGTTTTTTAGTTTTTTTTTACTAAATTTTCTGAAATATCAATATCAAACATGTGACTTTTACAAGAAAAAACATTCACTAATTAAGAGGTTCAATAACTATGGTATCTTTCATTTCCAAATTGGAAATTTTATTTTTCAAAATAGCTTCCTAATATATGGCTTTTTCATACTTGAGTTGCAATTCTTTAAAATATTTAATTTTTCATGTGCAACATTTAATTTTTCAGATTTATCAAGTAATTCTAAAAATGTCTTTTGTAAATCAACTTCACCATTATCAACGCTAGAAATGCTTGCTTAGCTTGTAGTGTCCTCATTGTTTGCCATTAAGCACAAGTCGCCTTCTTCATCAGAGTCACTTGAACTAGATGAGCTTGAATCGTTGTCATCCCAAGCCATGTACGTCTTCTTTTTTTTGTGAAATTTCTTTTCTTTCTTTTGCTCACCCTCTTGTTGTTAGGACATTTAGCTTTTACGTGTCCCCTTTCACTATAACCACAACACTTGTAGTTGAATGATGAAGTTTGATTCTCCTTTTTCTCACTTCAAAACTTACCCTTGCCCTTGGACTTCATGAACTTTTTGAATCTTTTAATGATGAGGCTCATGTTTTATGAACTTTGTGAATCTTTTCTCACTTCCTTGGGGTTAGTAAGATGAGAAAATTATTTTGACTTGAACCAAACATATTTTCTACAAGGAACACCATTGTGCTTTATATTGTACTTGTTAGAGGTATGTTCCTGTTTCATGCAGTAAAATAAGAAACATCAGGCAGTTTGGTATATAAAACAATACCTTTTCAATTCAAACTCTGAGTTCTTTTCATTAGGTTTTTCCTTTCGAACATATTTTTGATTTTAGAAATCCTTTTATCTGCTACATGTTTTCAATCGATGAATTGTTTTAGCTTCCTTGACTAGATTTTCTAAAATATCAATATGAAACATGTGACTTTTACAAGAAAGACACTCAGTAGGAGGTTCAATAACTATGGTCTCTTTCCTTTCCAAATTGGAAATTTTATTTTTCAAAATAGCTTCCTCTAAGGCTTTTTCATACTTTAGTTGCAATTCTTTAAAATATTTAATTTTTCATGTATAATATCTAAGTTTTTAGATTCATCAAGTAATTCTAAAAATGCCTTTTATAAATCAACTTTAAAATTATCAACGCTAGAAATGCTTACTTAGCTTGTAGTGTCCTCATTGTTTTTCATTAAGCACAAGTCGACTTTCTCATCAGAGTCGCTTGATCTAGATGATCTTGAGTCATTGTCATCTCAAGAGATGTACACCTTCTTCTTTTTGTGGGATTTCGTTTCTTTCTTTTCCTCACCCCTTTTGTTGTTAGGACATTCAGCTTTTATTGTCCCCTTTCACCACAACCATAACACTTGTAGTTGAATGATGAAGTTTGATTCTCTTTTTTCTCACTTCAAAACTTACCGTTGTCTTTGGACTTCATGAACTTTGCGAATCTTTTAATGATGAGGCTCATGTTTTCATCCTCAGATTCCTCATCATTCTTTGGAAGTTTTCCTTTCGAAATTTCAGCTTTGAACGCCAAGGTTTTCTTTTTTCCCTGGTCTTCCTCAACACTCAATTTATTTAGCTCGAGTTCATGCTCTCTCAATTTTTCGAATAACATGAGTATATTTTTATGCCCACATTTTAGGTTTAATTTCAAATTTTTAGTAGAATAATTGTGTTTAAATGGTTGATTTGAATAAGATTTATTATGTTTGGATTTATCGGGGCTTTGGGAGTGAAAAAGGCTTTAAATGTGATTTTTAATTGGATAAATTATTTTGGATGATCTAATATTTGTTGATGCAGCTGAAATTAAAGTTTGATTGATTCAAAACATGAAAATAAGTGGTCCAAGTTGTAAAGTAAAGTCTGAATTAGTTTATTCTGAAAAGGAATTTACAAAAGAACTAAAGGCACCCCTACTTTTACAAACATACACCCTTTTTCAGCAAATGGGCCACACCATCAGATTTTACTCCTACACCCCTATATTTTTACAACTACACCCCTCTTTTTGAAATCCAAACAGTTAGCTCTTACTCTTGTACCCCTTACTTTGTCTAAGTTCACCCCGTACCACTAATAAATCAGACTTAACCAAATCATGCCATATGGCAATCCTAACTCTAAAGATTTGTCCAACTAGAACAAGCCACATAATCGTCTTTGCCACATCATCAATCTGTCACATCGTCACCCTCTCCCACTAGAAACCCTAATGCCCTTTGTCCTTCCTTGTTTCGTTCTAGCACCATATCAGCCTCCATGTTTCCGACCACCACGCAAACCACCGTGAATCTCGTCGTCATTACCCCTCAACCTCCCTCACCATCAACTTCGTGCAACCGTACCTCCAACCACAAACCATCATCTTCGTCCTGCATCACCAACACAGAATCGCGAACATGTCCAAAACCCAAATATTCATCACGAGCTCTTCCACTGATGTTCATCTTCTTCGTTCAGCAACTATCCTAAACCTCATCCCAAAAAAACACCATGATCCCAAATCGTAGAGCCTCCCTCACCGTTGTGAACATCTCGAAAACCAACGTCTTCCTCAACCTCTCTCCATCGCAACCAACAAAAACCACAAAACCCAACAACCCGAATCGCGACGTTCCTTCATCTTCGTTCAACATCATGCACAAATCTAAGATGAACCTGCGAAAGCCATTGTGAGCCTTAATTGCGACCATTTCCTTGTGCCATCACTCAAATCCCTAACATGAACTAATCCCAAACAAGAAACCAATAGAAAACCCTCAAATCGTGCCTCCATCTTCGCGAGAACCTGCAAAGTGAAACTTCAAAAATCACAGAACCACCAACCCTAAACAACCATGGCTAGCGAATGTGAAGGCCACCTTATCTTCTTCAGCTAGAAGCACACCCTTAAACACGACACTTAAAACCTCCATCCATAACGAGTTCGAAGCCACCGTGACCATACCTTTCCAATCTCCATCGAAACCTTAATTTTTAGGTGGGGAATGGGACTGCCACGTAGCAGTCCCTCATTGGAAGTCCCATATGGTCAAACTAGTCATGGTCAAAGGTTTCTACACTTGGTAAATCTAGTCAAATCAGGGACCAAAGTGCAAATATTGAAGATTTGCTAGATCTTTCTACAATTTTGGAGGACTAGGAAGGGATGAAATGCAGTTTTGGGAAAATGAAAATTGATAATAATTTTTAAAATATTTTAAAACTGATTAAATCTATTGAATATTTAGAAAATATTGTAGTACAAGATAAAAGATTTTACCAATAGAATATTTAGAATCCAAACCCAATCAATTCCTATATAAAGAGACCTAGAGGAAGCATAAATCAATCATTCATTCACTTAGACTCCTCCACTAGGAAGCACTCATCCATTATTCCTCTCATTTTGTTCTACCATTTCATTCCATTCATTGAGGACTAAGCTTCTAGGGTTATTCCATTGTAATTCCATTATGGATTCCGAGGTTAAGTTGAATTAAATGTTTATTAGGCTATATCCATGAAAATATTCTTCTGAAATTGCTTTAAAAGGTATTAGGCATGCAAATATTTATTTAATTGATTTAGAAAATGTTTCAAACACAAATATTTCATGTTTAGTAGTAAATGAAGAAAATACATGGTTGTGGTATAAGAGAGCTTCTCATATTCATATGCAATAATTGAATAGATTCATATCTAAAGACTTAATAATTGATCTACCAAAACTCAATTTTTTTAAAGACAAACTATGTGTTGTATGTCAAAAGGGTAAATAAGTTAAATCATCTTTTAATTTGAAAAATATTGTTTCGAGTGAAAAACCCTTAGAACTCTTGCACATGGATTTATTTGGTCCTTCAAGGATAAAAAGTTTTGTGGAAAATTATTATACTTTTGTTATTGTAGATGACTATTCAAGATATACATGGACATTCTTCATTACTCTAAAAAGTGAAACTTTCAAAGTTTTCAAAAGGTTTGCGAAACAGGTTCAAAATAAAAAGATTTAAAAAATTAAATTTATTCGCAGCGATCATGGAGGGAAATTTCAAAATGAATCATTTGAAAAATTTTGTGAAGAACTTGGAATTTTTCATATTTTTTCTGCACATAGAACTCCACAACAAAATGGGGTTGTAGAAAGAAAGAATAGATCTTTGGAAGAACTTTCAAGAACTTTATTGAATGAATCGAATATTCCAAAATATTTTTGGGCTGACGCTGTGAGTACTGCATGTTATGTTTTAAACCGATTTTCAAATGTACTTCTTATGAATTATTTAAAGGAAGAAAGTCAAATGTTTCTCATTTAAGAATTTTTGGATGCAAATGTTTTGTTTTAAATAATGGAAAACAAAGTTGGGGAAAATTTGATTAAAAATTTGATGAAGCTATATTTCTTGGTTATTCTCTAACAAGTAAAGCATATAGATTTTTTAATCGGAGAACTTTTGAAAATGAAGAATTTATACAAGTTTTATTTGATGAAATTGTGGACCTTGAGAAAAAACCTCTCGAGTCAAATGAATCAGATGCAGGTGAAGAAGAAGACTTGTAGGAGACAATAGTTGACGAGACAAATAATCCTCAACCTGAACATTTAGCTAAGACATGACAACAACCCCAAGGATTATCACTAGACAATGTTATTGGAGAAGTCTCTAAAGGGTAAGTACTCGTAGAAACTTAGCAAATTATTGCATGACTATGACTTTTATTTCATAGTTAGAACCTAAGAACGTCAAGGAAGCTCTTGAATACGATCATTGGTGTCAAATCTATAAAATATTTAAGATTGTAATCACACTAGTAAAAAAAATAATTTTGTAAAACAATTTATACTAGTTATAATCCATCAGGTATAAAAAGTGGTGTAATGACATAATTGTAAATATGATAACACTTTTTATAATCAATTATAATTATAAGGTTTAATACCTCTTGGTTCCTCGAAAGGGGACAAATGTTCAATTGCCATTCCTACATATTTTTCGAAGTTCAATGTGTTCTCGACCTATGAAAAAAATGTGCACATTAAGTCCTCTTTTGGTAACGGCGTAATTTTTTACGGTGGCAGCTGCCACCCTAGACAAAAGTTAATGACGTGTACAGTTCTCTGACTGCGTTGGCAACCCTAATTCCCAAACCTAGCTTCCTTGCGCCGCCAGCACCACGGGCAACCGTAGGCCGCCGTTAGCCACCCATGCCGTCTTGCAGCAACATCTCGCCATCATCCCAACCCACAGCGTCGTCGCGGTAGCCACCCACCGGTCACCAATACAGAACGCGAATGCCAAAGTTGCGAGTCCTCCATCATCATCTTCAGCATCTTCCTCGACTTCCACTCCACATGAGACACTTTCAGGTCGCGTAGAGCTGCAAGGAACCCATCCACCATGACCATTGCCAAGACTCCTTTCGCACACAACGACTGTAGAAACCCAATACGGAGAGAAGAAAATCCCCAATTCCAAAAATCTTCGAAACCTAAAATCACCGCCCACACTCTTCAATTCATCTGCTCGTGAGTTCGCCCAACCATTGAGCTAGCATCAGCGCCCTCCACAGGACTAAATCGCGCCATCTCCCCCAACGATAGAAACCACACATGGCCATA
>NW_025910457.1:0-50700 GCF_018835915.1 Vigna umbellata
AAGTAATTGGATAATTTTTTTTAAAATTATAAACTAATTTGTTTTAAAATTTTAAATTTAATATAATATAAAATTTAAGTTTATCCGAAAATCTTCTTAAATGTACCATATCTTGGAAGCCAACCAAACTCTGGTATAATTTTGGTGGCTTATTAATTTTTTATATTAGAAAAAATGTCTTTGGAAACCTCCACATTAATTTATTAATAGAAATGAAGATGTATTATCTTTATTGGTGGGGTGAGTATGTAGCTCACGTGGATATCATGTGAATCTGTTATCTCTGTCTGCCATTTATTTAATATGTATATTTTTCTTCAGTTTATTTAATTTTAAAAAAAATATTTAACCTTTGACCTAATTGACTTCGAATCTTATTTGAGACACAAACTAACAAACAAACTCAAGAAATATCGAAACGTCGCACCTATTTTAAAGTGATTTATCATATGCTTTATGAAAGCCTTATATACGAATAATACAAACACAGTAAATTTCAATTTTGATAAAATTCGATTTTCCCAGAGTTTGTGAGTTTGGGGTGATCAAAATAGAAAAACACAGTTGGTAGAAGATATTATTGATTAATGTAGACAGAAATTATCAGAGACAAGAGTGAAATAATTACTATTATTCAATTTCGAGTTTCATATCCAGCTAGATGTAGACAAAGATTAATCAAATTAATGCTTTGAGAAGAAGTATTTGTACAAAAATAATTACTATTATTTTATTCTATTTGAGAATAATTACTTTAAGAAGATTTCACTTTATGGTACGCTTTAGGCACACGAACATGTTTAAAGATGATTTAAAACATAAAGAACAAAAACAACAACTTGTTCTTATTTTCTTATATCTCATAAGATTTTAAAACTATTTAAACCAATATAATCTATACTACCGATGATGAAAGTATAGTTAAATTGAATAGAATGGTTTTCTTTAAAATTCGTTCTACCCTTGTTATTAACACTTAAACACACCTAATTAATCACAATTTACAATTTGACTACTTTTAAAATGGACATTAAAAAACAAAAACCCCCAGTTGCAATATGAATTAGTAAATATGATTTTGGTTTGGATGCGTATAGTTTTAAATAAATGAGATAGCACAAGATGTGGTTCTCCTGCACCTTTTTTTTTATTTACAACTCTTCCTTCTCAAAAAGAATATTTTATTTTAGAAAAGGTGACTCATTTAATGATTAAATTGAAAAGCAGCCCTACACTCCTTTCTAATTGAGTTCAGCCTTACGCATCTCAGATTATTTTGTAAACCTTACACCCATTCCTCCCTTCCTCCTCCTTGCCTATTCTTGTCGCATTTCATTTGAAGCTCACATTTTTTTTCATCCCGCACTCCTCTCCTTCTCCCTCATCACCAACTTTATTTGTTTTTAAGTTCTTCTGGTGCAATAGTGTAGATCTTCTTCTTTTTAGAGATTTAACTTCAAGGGCAGATTTAGAAATTGGGGCCTTAACCGCACTTGGAATTGCGGATCAGGCATCGTCGCACATGGAATTGCAGTCGCAGCACATGGAAGTGCGGTAGGGAGGGATGAGAACCGCACTTGGAGTTACGGTTGACGAGTCGCCGCAGTTGGACCTGTGGTTGGCATTCGGCAGTTGAACTGCGGAGACTAGCCACACTTCGACTTGCGGTTTACAGTGGCTGCATTGGAGCCGCGCTGCTTGTGTTTTTAGGGTTTCTTTTATTGTTTTATTTTCTTTTATTATATTTAATTAAATTTGTTTAAAATTTATAAATTGTATTTCCTTATATTTTTATTATTTAGTATTTTTTATATTATTTTAGTATTAAATTTTGTTTTAAAAATATATGTATGGAATATTTTATGTTTAGTATATTTAATTTATTTTGGTAATATTTTATATAGTTTTTTGTTAATATTTTACATTATATTCTGTAAATTTATTTTATTTATATTTTATGATTAAATAACATTGAATATATTTTTTGGAATATTTTTTCATTTTTTGATTTGTTTGTTATTTTATTTTAAAGTCAAAAAATAAGAAGAAAGAAGGGGTACATATAGAGTAACAAAATGAGATTTAGAGTTGCCCTTCTTTCTATGTGCTGCTATATTTGAACAAAAATAAACAAGAAAGCAATGATACATTAATTAAAAAGCAGAAAGAAAAGATAAAAGAAATGAAAAATTGAAGTCCTCCAGCTTAATGGAATAATTAGATAATTAATTGAGCAGTGATGGACCCTTTAATTATGGCAAAGATTCCTAAAGACATGTTAACACCTTGGCTTACTTCTCTATACTGTCACACATTATTATATTTTCTTTCACATACTTTTTCCAGAGTCCAATGACTTGAAGATCGATCTCATTTATGATAAGTAAAATATGAGTTCTATCGTTTTGAATATTGTGAAACCTAACAGATAGATTTGAAGGAGTAATCATGTTATGGGCATTGATTAGTGTGACGCAACAGCGTGAACTTTCCACTATGGCAGAGTAGAGTGCCGTTGTGGCACTCTTTTAGAATAACGATAGATATTACTATATAATAAAGTGGACTTGTACTATCTCCCTTTTGAGTTTCCTAAGAGTTTTCATCAGGTGATTCAAGAGGTTAACCTATATTATCTCTATTTCTAATCCATAACTTTTAATATTATATTTTAAAAAATAATTCATTTATTTGAAGAATTAATTTTTATACTAAAATAACTTGTTTAAATAAAATAACTAAAAAATTTGAAAAGTATTTTAAATGAATAAATAGAATAGTTGTAAATATTATCAAAATATAATAATTTAAAATTTCATTTTCTTTCACTCCATTATCATTACAATCACGGAGGTCGAGTTGAATCAGTCTAGGTCAAAAGTCAAGTCAAGTATTTCTATGTTAATTTGTTGAGTTGACTTAGTTGGTGTATGGTTGAGGTAAGTCGGTCCGTGTCAAGTGGAACGAAACAACTCAGGCCTTAGGTGGACTCGAATCAACTTGAATCGAAGGTCGAGTCAGGTTTGCCTAAGTTGAAAGTTGAGCCTTGTCAGCTTAGATCAAAGTCGAGTCGAGTCAACCTAAACCAATGGTTGAGTCGAGTTGCCTAGATTAGTGGTCGAGCCAAGGCATGCTCGATGGTAAAACCGAGTCGCCCCAAGTCGAAAGTCAAGCCGAGATGGCTTGGGCCAAAGGGCAAGACAGGTCAACCTGTGTTGATGATCAAGTCGAGTCGTCCATTCCAAAAGTGGAGCCAAGTTGGCCTAGGCCGAAGGCCGTGTCGAGTCAGCTTGGACTGAAGGTCAAGATGACTCTGCCTAAGCCGAAGGTGATCTAAGTCGGTCGAGACCAAAGTCAAGTCAAGTCGTCCAGGTTGATTGTCAAGTTGAGTCAGTCTAAGATGACGGTCAAGCTAATTTGGCCTAGGCCAAATGTTGAGCCAAGTTAGTCCAAGCTAAAGGTTGAGTTGAGTCAACTCAGGTTGATGGTCAATTGACCTTAAAAGAATTAGTTTATAAGTCTTCAACCTTATATGGTAAATTATACATGGACAATTGAAAGTCAAATTTTATGTTGGTTTATCGATTGAAAGCCTAACTTTATGAAGATTGAGGATGAAAGCCTCACAAGATGTCATCAATGAAGGACACAATTGCCTTCTAAGGGTATTTGAAAGTTGTCTCGTGCATTCTAAGCCTCACTATATTATACAAAGATGACATTTTTGAAGGAAAATTTACCAAGTATTTCTTTATAAGATGGATGTCATAAGACAGACATATAAATCTTTACAAACCACTTAGTTGTCCTTTGTCAAACATTGATCAAAGGAAAATGTGAATCGAAGATATCTATCGATAACAAGAAACAAACCGAGAAAACAAAGCAATAATTGAGTTGAAGGTTTAGTGAATAATAACTACTTTGGTCATGTGAACTTTGATACCACTACGAGTAGGGTAGTTACTTATAGTTTATTCAAATTTGAATTCAAATCTTATAATCATTTAAAGGAAGGGTTAGAATTTGAAACAAATCATACAATATGAAATGCTACAAACAAAAATAGCTAAACTAGTGTGATTGTTGGAATTTGAATCACCACTTTCATTGATTTTTGTTACAAGTTTCTTTTCATTTTTTGGTAATTTACTTGTTCTTCAATTTACTTTGGTGATGTTATTGTTCTAGTGTACTTTCATCATTAATCACATCCATCCTTTGAATTTAATCATTTTATTTTTTACTCCACCCATTGGTGAATATCATTGTTGAATATATTGCACCTGCATATTCAAAAAAAAAATCTAAAACAAAAAAAATATTGACTTGTTATTCGTGAGATTCTTGTGGAAATCCACACAAGAAAACAATTGAATTCATTGAATGTGTGGGTGAAATTGATACATGCTAAAACGTTGTGAACAAAAAAATGACTAAACCAATGTTGATTATTGTAATTTGGGTCACTATTTTCATTGTTTTTTATTACAAGTTTCTTTATTTTCTTTGGTAGTTTATTTTTTCTTCAACTTCGGTGTTCTTTTTGTTCTACTGTACTTTCATCTATCGTCACATCCATTCATTTGAATTCAATCATTTTTCTTATTTTGACTTCATCCATTGTTGAATATATTCTATCTTCATATTCATCAAAAGAATTTCAAAAAACAAAAGAATTGACTTGTTACGTGTGAGATTTGGATCTTGTGAAAATCCACATAAAAAACAATTGAATTCATTGAGTATATGGATGAAATTGGTATATGCAATTAATATGAAAATACTCCAATTAAAATTGAAAAACTTTAGTTCGATGATCTAACAATGAAAAATTCATATTAAAGTGATTTAATTGTAACAAAGAGTTGAATATTGAGTGACTAAATTCCCCAAAAACAAATGGTATTGCTAAAAAAATTATTTTATTATACTATATATAAGGATGTATTTTTATTTAAGATTATATTTTAAATATTTTGAATTATATTGAAAATTTAATCATTTGTTGACATAATTGTTTTCAAAGTTAAAGAGGTGTGCACTTCTTCTTAATAATTTGGAGACTCGATTATTCTTAAGTATTATCATGTAACTCTAAAAAATGAAAGTTATATGTCAACGAGTTTGTTATCAAATCTTATCACATTTTAAAATGGAAGAATATATATATATATATATATATATATATATATATATATATATATATATATATATTTTTTTTTTTTTTTTTCTAATATTTATAAATGGTACTTTTATAGATGATAATACAACTTATTTTAAGCTTATATTTTCAAATAATACCTTGCCACTTTTAAAAATGTTGCGTAAATATCACCATGGCCTCTACATGAGTGGTTTTGGACAATAAACTTTTAAAAGATATGTTATTATTAGAAAAAACAATCTAATATATACCTTTTTTTTACTGTGGTTTTATGTACTTTCTATAAACATACCTTTTACTGATTAAAATAATAATTAATATTACATTTTTTTTTCTAAGATGTAGATAAATTCAAACAAAATACTATTTAATACCATTTTAAAATTTGGAAATAGTAAATGGATTGAAGTGATTTTCTTAAAAATTTCAGGAAAAAAAAAAGTGCATTCATTGCCTACCAGAATAGTCACCATTGAATTTATTAAAGGATTCCTTTTTATTATGTACACTTATGAACACACTAACTTGAAACATTTTCTTGATAAAAAATGTAAAATTTAAAATTTAAAAGCTATGTATATTTTGGAGAAAATAATGTATATATTATCAGTATTCTTTGCACACCATATAATTCATGCAATAAAAATGTATTATGATGAGTGTTTCGACCGGATCCAGATCCTGTTAAAACACTCACTCACAAACGGAAAAGACTGGCGGATGGATGATTTCGCATGCAACGGATCGGACGGATGCTTGATGGCGGACGACTGATTTCTCACCTGCTGAAGCAGATCGAGCGGCTCTGGCGCTTGGGAGCACTAGGAGCTGACGAGAACCGGACGGACACTGCTGAATCCCACCAACTGAAGAAGACCGGGCCAAGACCGGACGGACGGTTACCTCTTGGCCGAGGGTTGGACGCGCTGGGAAGGGTTTCTCCCTATGCACTCCAGGTGGTCGTCCTCCTACTCCAAGCCGGGCGGTCGGGTACCTGCCAAAGGCACTCCGACGCTCAAGTCAGTAATATGACAGAGCGGTCTTTGATGCATGAATATATTGCATCGTAAGGAATCTGTCCAAAACTCATACCTGGAACCTTTATTTATACTGATTGTAATGGGCTTTTACCTTTCGTGGGCCTGATAACGGCCCAATCATACCTTAATCTTTGTTAAGGGCTTTATTGAGTCATTAGCGTTTAACCGTGTAGTCGACCAAGCGCGGGTCGGTTGGGAAGGATGGTCGGCCAGAGATGTCAACCTGGGTGGGCAGCCATCTGGCTCTGCTGTCCGGTCACACTGGACGCCCGGTCCTGATTGCCCACCTGGGTGGACGTTCGATTTATGAAAGGCCGACCTTGGAGGGCCACTCGGTCCATGTGTGGCCGGACAGCATTAACTTGGACGCTCGATCTCAATGGTCGACCCGAATAGACGTTCGGTTCATGAATGGGGAGGACCGGACGATACAATAAGTTTCAATTGATACAATGAGTTTCAATTGACACCATGTATATTGGTAGAAACTATACAAACAGAATGAGAGAAGAAAAATTAATAATATTTAAGTGTGTATAATATAATGATAATTTTGGTACTAATCATAATGAAATGGCACCTGTTGTTGGGTGAAGTGAAAGCCAATAAAGATTCTTGGTAACTGTTCTAAGTCAAACCTTTCACCAAATTCTTAACCTCTCCTCCAAATTTCTTTGTCAACTCTTTCGAACGACAGAGACTTATCCTCGTTTTTTATGCCTCAAGAATTTGCTGAGAATTTCTCTCCTTTTCTTATTACCGTTCACTGTTTCACCAATCATTCATTTTTGGAATTTGCATATTTTGACCTTAATGTCCATAAAAACCAGCTCACATTATCACATACCAAAATATCTAGTTTTTGGTATATCACGCCACACCATTCAAAATTACGTTTCAAGAAGAGACAGATAGTTTTGAGAGAAATGGATTTCTCTTTAGCTTCTTAACAACTCCAGAAAGAAAGCAAAAATCTGCATTTATGATGTAATGTAAAGGACATAAGAATTTGTTCGCTCTTTTCCTTACTGTTATTAATGACAAATCTCTTTCTTTCTGTCACTTTCGTTTTCCTTCTATTACCTCTTTCTCTGTCCCTCCTTATTAGTACCGAATTAATTAGCAAACAAGAAAAGATTACAGAGAGTACCATTACTTAGCAGCTGAAGTAAATAACTTCACCTGTTTTCCTATTATTCATTTATGAATCCAGTATCTAGCCTCTATGTACTACTCACTATTCTTCAAATCCATCAACTTTCCATTATAATTAAATTCAAACAAAATTCTTAATACCATCTTTTGCTCACTAATCTCGTTTTAGCATTCAATATTTAACTAACTAAGCCTCTAGCATTATAGATATGCACATCGCACCACATAAAACAAAATGTCGATCTTACCATTAAATCCTTGAAATTGAAACATCGAAAAACCATTCCATCCGTAATTGTTGTCACTCCAGACACTGTATTTTCACGTTCATAAACATCACTATCTTGCATTATCCACATACGTAGAGTTCTAGTAATTCTCGCTATTATCAAATTTTGGTGTTTTTTATTTTTTATTTTCACAAGCTTGTTCTTTTACGATAATAATGTTTCAAGTTGAGCAGATAAAAATTCGAAAACAGAACATGTTCGGATTCATGTCCAGCATTAGGGTCCGTCTGTGTTTTACCATTTTGACCAACCCTGGAAAAGAATGTGGTACCCACGTCGAAGGGGAGCCACAGAAAGGAACAGTTTTGTGACAGTTCGCAGACCCAAAACGGTCATTTCAACACACAACACTTTCCGGACACGTAAGGCATTTACAGAAAGAGTGAGGGTGTTATGGTAGTTTTTGTTGTTCACATATGTTTTCTCAGACAATGATTTCCGTTCAAGAATGGCTTGCAGAGTTGGCAATGTCCTTCTTCTCCCTTACCTCAACGATCCGTACACTTAACCTGATTTCTCACTCTTTGTCTCTTCCCTTTGGCAGTTAAGCTGCTCCAATCCACACACCCACCTAATTTCTTTCTCTAAATTCTAATACCTCTCAAAAAGTAAACAAATACTACTCTAACAACAATCTCTATTATTTTCTGTTACTGGTTTCTCTCATAATTCGTTCATTTAATGCTTCCCGGCCCACGCGCACATTCATTGCTTTCGGCAGGAGAGTTATCAAGCAGAAGGGAGTAAATAAAAGAGGAAAAAAAGTAACTTGTTTTGGGTTTTGGCTGTTTCAGTGTGAGGAAGATGCCTCTGGTGAGGTTGCAGGTGAGGAATGAGTTCAGTTTAGGGCAGCCCGAGTTGTACAGAGAGGCCAGCAGAGAGGACCCTAAAGCTGTGTTGGATGGTGTGGCTGTGGCTGGTCTTGTTGGGATCTTGAGGCAACTCGGTGATCTTGCTGAGTATGTTTTCTTTCAATATAATTTTTTTTCTATCTGGGTATGTTTAAATAGGTGAAATTTGCAACTTTTATGCTTATGCGAGTTGTTTGCGAAATGGGGTTGCTTAATTTCTGTAGTATACCGAGTCTATAATGTGGTACAGAATTGGAGGTTGCTGAGAATGTTGGTTTTAGATGTGACAGAATAAGGTTGGATTTCATTTAGGGTGAAAGGTAATTAGCCGTTGGAATTGAGGTCGGGCTTTTTCGGTATTTGGGCCAAATTTCAATTGGTAAGTAGACAAAATACTCTTTGACTTTTGTTTTCGGTTGAGCTTTGTGTAGAATCTTATAGGTTGTGTAGTGTGTACAGCTCGACCTTGGTTGCTCTCTGGATAATCCCTCAAACTCATTTCGCCTTTTAGAGTTTAGTGGTTCACGAGTTGCAATGATTTCGTGGAATGGATTGTCAAAAAATGCTTTCTTGTTCCTTCTTGTGAACTAACTTTTGATTCTTTCTTCCATTTCTTCTTGAGGTTTTCTATGTTAACTAAACTTATAATGTCATCCTTAAGCTAAACAGCTGTAGGTATAGTCCATAATGGAATTCAAATGGCATTGTGAAAATTTTAGTTTTTTGGACCCTCATAACTTATTTTGATTCGAGTTACAATCCAAAAAACTTATATTTTGATTTAGATTTCAGTGAAATTGGACTATGGTTGGTTCTAGAAGAGTTAGATTTTAAGTTGCCATATTTGCCTTAAGCTTGACGACAAAGCTGGACAATGGAGCAATTTGATTGTATTTTTATTTTATTTGAAGAGCGGAACGAATGTGGGATCTTGTGTGTTATTTCTCAAATATTATCCTTGCTGATAACTGAGACATTTACTCTATGCTTGTTGAAACCTTGTTCAATACCTGTGTGATTTTAGTCGAAGTAATTCTATTTTTCCTTTTTTATTTATTTGTATGATGTTCATAAGTAATTTTTTTTTTAAATGTAGTTTTGCGGCAGAGGTTTTTCATGGTCTGCAGGAGCAAGTACTGACAACAGCTTCCAGGAGTCATAGATTGATGGTTCGTGTTCAAAACATTGAAGCTTCGCTACCTGCCTTGGAGAAGGCTGTTTTGGCACAAACAAGTCACATACATTTAGCTTACACTGCTGGTATGGTTATTTTAAGCAATGATCTCAAACTATGTGCTTACTGGAGAGTCTGTTTTCTTTATTCTGAATATGTTAATTTTGAATTCTGAAAGTTATTTCTTTAGAAAATAGAGTTTTGGTATTTTGCCTGATGAAGTTTACAAACCAAATTTATTTGAAAGAACAATGGAAACCACAAAATACATTTTTTTTCCCCGAAATTTTATAAAGGGAAGCCTAATGGGAGTCAGGAGGCTATTCTAAGATTTGAACCAATGCCCCTCTTGAACATATCTTAAAATAAATTTGGACAAAGAAAATGTGTTATGTTTTAAATTAATACAACCTAAATAATTTTGTGGAATGCAAATTACTACTGGTTTTACAAGTTCTGATATAAGCCTATCGATGCCTTAGTTAATAAACAAGAGTAGCATTTGAGATGGTTATTCCCATCTTATATATTGGAGCATATAACAAGCTTTCTAGATTTGTTTCCTTGAATAGAATCTTTTGATATATCAATCATCACTAAAGACTGACAGTTTGACATACTATAGTTTGTACCAATGAAGTGATGTGAAGGGCTTTCATGGGTTTGTCTAGTATTGTACTGATCAGGCAGCTGAATCATATTGAAGTTATGTTGTTTGATATGAATTTTTCAATTTCTTTACATGGTTCGTGATATCCACTTTAGTTGGGGTTTGCTCTTTCTTTTTCATTTGTCAGAGGGAAATTTCTTTGAGAAATTTCGTTTGTCTTTGTATTTGCCACTGTTAAAATATAGATCTTTGTTAGCACGCAAGCCCTTAATTTCTTAAAAAACCGAAACTTTAAGAAAGCGGAAAATGCCATGGTTGGTTTAGTATTCATGCCTTCAATATGTTCAATGAGTCATTTTATTGTTATTAATTGGAGGCTGGTGATTGTTGAATATGGTCATGATTTACTGTACATATAATATTATGTTTAGTATATATCAATTTTGTGTGAAATGTGAGTTGTTTGGCATGCCAGCTGATCTGCGAAAGATGCTACACCTCAAACTTGTAATGAATATAATTTTGAAAGTAATGTTTATTTTAGATTATTTTTAACCTGATTACCGTCAAGTGACACTAAGCTAGATTTATGAACTTTCTAGATAGCATATATCCATATATTTTTATTTTAAATTGTGGAATACTACATTATTTATGATCATGGTTTCAATGTTCAAAGATTATGGTAGTCCTTAATACTGAAGTTTCCTTTCAGGTTGTGAATGGCATCAACGCATAAAACCTGCCCAAAATCATTTCATATACAATGACTTGCCTAATTTTATTATGGATTCATATGAAGAATGTCGTCAACCTCCACGTGTACACTTACTTGATAAGTAAGTTAAATTCCCTTCCCCCATTGTCTTTTTGTTTGAGAATAGCAATATTAGTTAGGTACTGAAATAAAAATTTACAATCTTGTTCAAACTCTAGATAGTGGTGCATAGCGGCCAGCCCTGAAATTGCCATAGTGGAATAACAGCTATTTTAAATTTTTTATATTGTTTATATAATGTATACTATATGCATATAAATTCTGAAAAAAGATAAAAATTACTCAAAATTAATGACATTCATACTTAACAATAAAACATCATATCATAGGTTTCTTAAACAAAACATACAAGTAAATACCAACTACAGTCGAATAGAAATTTCTTAGATAAGAATCATGATCAACATCTTCTAAATCCAAGTCTTCATTACAATTTTCACTGCTATGACAGTTATAGATTTCACTTTTGGAATTACAATTCCAAAATTAGCCGCCTGAAAAGTCTTTAATGCCTCTGTTTTTGGCTGCGTGAAGATGTACCTCCCCTATAGAGCCAGCTATTTAGTCTGCTACAACTACTCACTAAATTGCTCCACTATGGCAATTCCTGTAGCAGGCAAGGGCACCACTATCCCGTTATATAACACCATTAAAAACTACGAGCAAGATTAGTTTATACTTTATCTTAGTCCCATGCAAATTTGGACTGGTACCGTGCCTGTCGCATTTGCCATCTCTGTTCAGTTTTGAAAGAGTTGAGTTGTGTCAACTAATCATGCTTAAATCAAGTGTGCTGTACTGGCTAATGAAACATTCCATGTGTCAATCAGATTTGATACTGGTGGCCCAGGATCTTGTTTCAGGAGATACTCAGATCCAACCTTCTTTAAAAGAATATCTGCTTATTCAGATGAATCTTACACTGAGAAGACTGAGAAAGCAAGGAAATCTCATAAAAGCAAGGTACTATAATGATCCTAGCCTTTAAGTGAGAAGATTATCATTAACCCAGTTTCTTTCCGATCATATGCATTCATTGATTTCTTTGCAAACAATTCCTTGGTGCTTAACAAAAAATGTTGGACAGAAGAAAAGGTCAGGAAGGAATGGAGAAATTTTAAGGGGTGAACAGAGACATAGCACTAGTGGCAGGTATTATATATCTACATCTATAAATGTCTATTCGATAGTTAACGTCAGCATACTAGTTATTCATTCAAAATCAACACTTACATATTGTATGACTACCCAGAATGCAATCTGTTTCTTCTGCTATCAATGGGCGGACTTCTTCCTCACAAACAGCCTCTACTATAGATATGAGAACGAAGTCAGATCTAGAACATTATTCAAATTCTTTTGATTCAAAGTCTGGTGCTGGCTACATTGAATGTGTTTTCCATCCAAGTGATTCTGTGCGTTCTGATGTGCCAGATTATAAAGAACCATCATCTAGTAGGTTGACACAGAAAACTGATACTCTTCCATCAGTATCTTCTCATATAGAGGATAGGATTTCACATGATTTGTTGGAAAAACGAGTTGCCTCTAGCACATCTGGTGTTACTTGGGATGAAAAGGAAGAGATAGTAGAATCTAAAAGTCAAGCCAGTGATATAGATAAAACTCCAGAAGAGAGGCCTGTGGAAAAACATGACTCAGATATGAATGTGAACGAGGATGTTACCATGACAAATATTGACCACAATCATATCCTATTTAATGAAGAAAGCAACCCGAAACTAGTCTTCATCAGGGTTCAAACTGGTGATATTGACAGTGAACCTGATAATTACGAGGATGCTCTCAACACTATTGAATCAGAATCTGAAAACGATATTGATTATATAACAAAACGAGAGGTTCAACAATTCACTTCAAATGGCACTCATGGAAACACTGAATCTCCTCCTAATTTACTGGACAATAATGTTTCTGATGTCATTTCCCAGACTGAATATACTGTTCCCATAAATGATGAAACAGCCAAGGATTTAGTGGAATCACTGAAAGAGAATCATGTTCTTGATCTTGTATCAAAGCCAAATGCATCTAATCTGGTATCTGTAAGCCCATCAGATTTCCTTGATAGCGAAAACTTAACAAGAGACGCTGCATCTGTCAACAAAGAAGCTTTCAGGGATTTGCCCGAGTCACTGCAAGATACTCTTCTTACATCAGAGCCACATGCATCTAATTCAGCACCTGTTAGTCCATCAGATGTTTCCTATAGTGAAGAAATGACCAGAGATCCAGTTTCCTTCAACAAAGAAATGTTTGGGAACTTGCCTGATTCATTGCAAGAAATCCTTCCTCTCACATCAGAATCAAACGCATCTGATTTGGGACTGGGGAGTTCATCAGATGTCCTTTATAGTGAAGAAATTACTGGAGACATTGTTTGCTTCAACAAAGAAACGTTCAAGAATTCCCCCGAATCGCAAGAAATTACCCCTCTCACATCTGAGCCACATTCATCTAATTTGGGATCTGGGAATCCATCAGATTTTACTTGCAATGAAGAAACGACCAGAGACACAGTTTCCCTAAACAAAGAAATGTTCAGTAACTTACCTGACTCTATGGAAGACGTTTCTCTTTGCACATCAGGCCCACATGCATCTAATTTGTCATCTGTTACTCCATCAGATGTTTCTGTTAGCAAAGAAGTAGCCAATACTATAACTGAATCACATCCTTCTAAGACTCCTGCCAGTGAACAGGTTCCTCACACACATGGAAATTCTGTTTTGGATCACTCAGTATGCACCAATAACTATATTGGTCCGACTTCTGTTAATGATGCTGTGTCAGTTCCAATTGAAACCAATGTATCATTTTTTGGTTCTAATAGCACTACTTTGCCAGATGAGGAAGCAGGTAAGATCAGCTCCAATATCTGCAAATATGAAGAGACACGTAAAGAGTCTTTGTCTGATCACTCAGTTAGATTCTGGACCAATGGTGGATTATTAGGACTTGAGCCATCAAAACCTCCTGATTTTAACAAGTCAAATTCTATTAGTCAAGGGCCTTTGAGCACAAAAGGTGAACCAGACGGTGCTTCAGGTCACAATACAATGCAAAAGAGCGATGTTTATAAAGAGGAACAGGAATCAACGTCAGAAGAGGTTGCAGAACAGATTCTAAAGGGGCGAACTTCTAGATTCGTAACATGCCATGATGATGACCAAGCTTGCACCTCTGAAAACACAAATGGCAATTCTCTGCAGAGCAATGGGTTTGATCAGACCGAAAGGAACGGGTCAGGGGAAATCAGAGTAATTGCTCCTGGAAGTGGTCTTCCAGTGGCCCCTGATACAAAGGACAGCACTGAAACCGACCAAGGAATTGGTGAAAACTCATCACGAGTGTTTGGACTTAGTCGTAGATTACTAATAAATAGTTTTCAACGGAAAGTTTCATTTGATGAAAAATCAGAACATTATAATTCTCTGAAACAAGTTCTATTGGAACAGAGTGGAGAAAATGGTATTGTGGGACAGTCATTTCCTGAGACAACCACTTTCAAAGAGAAAGATGGTTCTGTATATCCTATAAAGTCACTTCCCCCTTCACCTCCACTTGAACATATGAAAATATCTTTCCATCCCATCTTTGGACTAGAGACCTCCAAACTAAAACTTAAATTTCCTGATGGCAATAATCGTCATGAAAGCGTAAACGATATATTTCCTTCTTTCCAGTTGGTCCCTGAATCTTCTTCCATTCCTCTGGATGGCTCAGTTTCTCACTCTGATGATGACGACACTTTCTGTAGATCATCTCCGTATATATCCGATGATTGTCGAAGCCCTCGCTCTGACTATAACTCTGATCAATGGGAATCTGATGAAACTCCTGGAAGCAGTGACCATGGGGTACATGATTCTCCTCGCAGAAAGTCATCAACTGAGTCTGTGTCCAATGATGATACCAATGTCAAAAGTGGAAACGGTACTTATACGGCTAATGGCATGGAGCATTCTTTATCCAGGCCTTTACTTGATTTTCCAAGTTATGATAATGTTAATCCTGCACTTGAGAAAGAGAGTAAAATGCATTCCAAATTCAATAATGCTGTTATGCAACATGGGCATGCAGAGCCTACAGCGCCTCCACCACCACCTCCACTTCCTCCAACGCAATGGTGGGTCTCAAAACCGCAGTTGGATATGACAAACGAGACACTGCATTGTATATATGAAGATGTTGAACTTGTTAATGATCACAGTCTTTCAGATTCTACTGTCTTCCAGCAACCTAGGTTCACCAAGGTTGAGCAAATACAAATTAATGACGATGGTCATGAGTCTTATGAGAACATTATATATAACTTGAAGAACAAGGTAACATTTTGTTATTACCTTTTTCTTGAACATTTTATTTATGCAACAATGATGAACATTGGAATCTAACAGCGCATTCGTCTCATTCAGCATTTCCTGCAGCCGGATCAGCAGATATTGAAGGGTCAGAAAGAAACAAACCAATTGAGAATGGGAAAGGAGACTGATGAAAGAGAAGATTTCCTATATCAAATCAGGACAAAAGTATGTAATCATGTTATAATCTCATATATTCAACGGTAAAAATAAACATTTTGGTCATCCACACAGATATAAGTGTCATCAAGTTTGTCTTTCTCTATAAATACATCAAAATGTTCATTAAATACTTAAATTTTTCACATCAAATTAGTCCTCAAAATGACAATTTTTGACTCTGGAGTCTACATCACATCAAACCAGAACATGATCTTGCAAATTTATCTATAAACAAAGTAACAGTGTTTATTGTTGTTAACTTTTGCATTGTTGGTTCAGGCCTTCAACCTGAGGCCCACAGTAACAGGAAAGTCAAATGATGCAACTGGTCCCACTGCCAACGTTAAAGTTACAGCAATTTTAGAAAAGGCAAATGCAATTCGTCAGGTATTTGTCAATACACTCTTGTTATCTATTATGTAATTGGTTCTGCACTTTGCATCTGATCAGTATCCACTTTCAGGTTGTTGCAAGTGATGATGGTGAAGATGATGATAACTGGAGTGATACATGACAATTTTTTTTTTGTTTCATACATGAGCTGCCCCTTATGTTTTTTAGCCTCCTGAAGTGAAGTTGCATGAGGCTTTGTTGTATGTACGCATGTGTGAATAAATCTTGTTTATTTGTTATTAATTTTAGTGCAATTTCTTTTATTATCGTATGATGAATGTGTCTTCGTTAGTTTTTGCTTTGAATCTTTATACAGGTTTATTTCAAATGGTTCTTTCAATGGAAAACATGTTCTTGAACAAATTTTCTGTTTGTGCTACTAATCTTGAAAATGTCTAGGTAGCTGTAGTGATTACATTTTTATATCATGGTATTTATACCTATCATTTATTGTTGGAAACAATGATAAATTCCATTGGAGATCATGAAGGTGCATAAGATGTGTATTTTATTTCTAATATACTTTGTTTCATACTTAAAAAACGATATTACAAGAATTTGAATATTCAATGCATGATAGTCATCATATTGTTCTAGTAATATTTTAATTTTAATGTTTTTAACTAATAGTTAGAAACTAATTTTAGTTGTAAAGTGTAGAAATTATGGAATTGAATTTTGTCAATCTCTAATTCTTTTTATGGATAAATATTTTAAGTGAAGGTGTTGAAGCTTCATATTTTGCATATAATTTAATTTAATTTATGGATAAATTTATGTATAGTGTGAGAAAAGTTGTAGAAGAAACAGTTAAGAGCAATTCAGAAGTCTTTTCTTTTATAGGCATGACTTAACACAATAAATTATCATAAATTTGGTTAACATATGGGTTGTGCTATTCAGTCATTATTAATAAAATCATCCTAAGAAAGAAAGTGCGTTAAGAATAAATTAGATAAGATAAATTAAAGTTTTCCTTACATCTTCATTTTCATTACACAGTGTTACTATTCAATGAACAGTTATATTAATATAACTTTCACTAAATGTTATACCATTTAGGCTTAATAACTTCATTGAACAGTTATATTCAATGAACACTTTAACTAATTCGATTAAACTTCATTAGACAATTTTTCCAAGATGGCACATTATATTCAGCAACCCAAATTCACTTAACAAATTAAGATTCGCTTTACATGTCGGCGCTCGAAGTCACCAAGAGTAAAGTCGCCTCCGCCACCCTTCGCTAATGCCGCAGGAGGAGTAGCTTCTGCCATGGTGGCACAGTTGGTGTGGACCCCAGTCGATGTTGTTAGCCAGAGACTCATGGTACAAGGAGGTAAAATTGAGTAATTTAAATTTAATCCATCATCTCATTAATCCTAACTGTTTTTATGCTGTGTTTATGGTCCATTTTTGTAAAATTTAATTTGATTTCATTGACCATTTCTTAGAATAAAAAAAGAGAGACAACTTTTTTATTTAAAAGAACTAAATAAGATATCTTGCCTGAAATAAAAACTAATATTTACTCGAACCTTAATACTGCAAGTACTTATTATAAAAAAAATTAATCACAATAAATTTTATACACTCTTTCTTCTCCCAAGCTAAGAAAAATATTAAGAATAGTAATTTAGAAAAATGAATATAATATGATTAATGCTTGATTAGTTAACATAAATGAATTCTCTCATTTATACCATGTCCCAGAGAGAGTACTAACCTGTGAACAAATGGGCATCGAACACTGCTACTGATTCTTGATCTTTCCTTCTGCAGTGTGCTACAGAAATGGTTTTGACGCATTCAGAAAAATTCTGGGTGTGGATGATCCAAGAGGGTTCTACAGGGGATTCGGGGTTTCCATCGTGACCTACACTCCCTCCAACGCGGTCTGGTGGGCTTCGTATTCGATGGTGCAGAAGCTTATTTGGGGCACATGGGTTCAAAGAGTTAAATGTAGGTGAGGTACTGCCATCATCATGTAAGAGTTAAAATGCATGGCTTTTGTTATTAAAAGATTTATTTTGAAGGCATGTGTGGGAATTGGAGTGCAGTGGTGATAAAGTGAGAATGTTAGTATGTGTTTTTGGAGAAGTGGTATATGTAAATAGTATTATGGGAGAAGAGAAAGAGGAAGAGAAGGAAGAGAATG
The DNA here is from genome assembly GCF_018835915.1 of Vigna umbellata. The sequence goes on from NW_025910457.1 coordinate 18,167, forward strand.
GGTCGTTGAAAATGAAAGAGAGTTAGAGAAAGGGTGCAATACTAGTGAAGAGAGGTTGAGGAGAAGGAGACACTGGCTGTTAGAGTTGTAGGAGTTATAGGAACTAAAGTTGAAGAAGAAAATAAGATGGTAACTAGGAAAAAAATAAGTGTGTAATGGAAATTCTCGGACCAATGCAGCAAGGAGGGAAGGAGTGTGTGATTTTGCATGGGAATGATTACGTAACTTTGGAGACTGAATTGGTGTTTATAAAGTGAGGAAATGTAAATGAAAGAAGAAAGAGATGAAGAAATGTGTAGGGTGTGTGAACGTGAGAGAACCAGAGAGAGAATCTCACAAAAGAAAAAGAAAGTGTGTAGTGTTGGAGAGAATCAGATGAGAGAGAAAAAACATATCTAACGGAAGGAACAATGCAAAATTTATTAAACGAAAACTAATTTGACACATTTTAAAAAAAAACCTAATTGAGAAAAATAAGCAAATTTAGGGAAAAAAAAAGACTATTAAGCCTACTTTTTAATATTTTTTAATGAGTTCTACTAACCGGTGTTCTAAGGACACTATTTAAAGTGTAACTAAACAATTAATTTAACTTATGTTGAAATCTGAAATAATTAACTTTATTAGTTAAAATTGATTATATAACATTTATGTTAAAATTTGGAATAATTAATTTTACTAATTAAAATAGTATAAATTCATATAACTGATCTTCTAAAAATAAAAATATATTCTTTTTTTTTTCTGTTATGCTTACAATTATTCTCTAAACACAAAATAAGAATGATCTTCTAAATGTTATTTAGATTATAAAAATGTTTATAAGTGTTATACAATTGTAATTGATAATTTATTTGAAGCACACGTAAAAATTAGGTTAAACCCCTTCTGATGAGGTTGCTCCAACAAGGGTGATGAATGGAATGCAGCGGAAGATGGAAACCAGATTGGGGCAGTGGAGATGCAGAGGTGAAATCAATGGTGTAGAGGATGGTTGAAGAGTTGTTTGGTGTGGGTGGAAGCTAGCTTAGGCGGCCTTCCACTGAAAGGAAGCTAGATGGAGAAGGAAAGCTCATAGAAGTGACTTTTGGACAAAGTATAGGGTATTGGAAATGCATCAGCAGAGTAAAACTCAATATTCTTCAAAAGTGACTTCGTACAAGATGATGGGTGTGCTTTTATAGCACTTTCAACTACCCATTCAGTGCTTCTAGGTTGAGCTTATAATCAGTCGTGTATAATGGATCACAAGCCATGTGTCCTTGTGTGCAACTCATGCTGAAATATAATTAAGCACCTAATACACATGCTACAAAGTGAAGATGGGCTNAAACGAGTTGCCTCTAGCACATCTGGTGTTACTTGGGATGAAAAGGAAGAGATAGTAGAATCTAAAAGTCAAGCCAGTGATATAGATAAAACTCCAGAAGAGAGGCCTGTGGAAAAACATGACTCAGATATGAATGTGAACGAGGATGTTACCATGACAAATATTGACCACAATCATATCCTATTTAATGAAGAAAGCAACCCGAAACTAGTCTTCAGCAGGGTTCAAACTGGTGATATTGACAGTGAACCTGATAATTACGAGGATGCTCTCAACACTATTGAATCAGAATCTGAAAACGATATTGATTATATAACAAAACGAGAGGTTCAACAATTCACTTCAAATGGCACTCATGGAAACACTGAATCTCCTCCTAATTTACTGGACAATAATGTTTCTGATGTCATTTCCCAGACTGAATATACTGTTCCCACAAATGATGAAACAGCCAAGGATTTAGTGGAATCACTGAAAGAGAATCATGTTCTTGATCTTGTATCAAAGCCAAATGCATCTAATCTGGTATCTGTAAGCCCATCAGATTTCCTTGATAGCGAAAACTTAACAAGAGACGCTGCATCTGTCAACAAAGAAGCTTTCAGGGATTTGCCCGAGTCACTGCAAGATACTCTTCTTACATCAGAGCCACATGCATCTAATTCAGCACCTGTTAGTCCATCAGATGTTTCCTATAGTGAAGAAATGACCAGAGATCCAGTTTCCTTCAACAAAGAAATGTTTGGGAACTTGCCTGATTCATTGCAAGAAATCCTTCCTCTCACATCAGAATCAAACGCATCTGATTTGGGACTGGGGAGTTCATCAGATGTCCTTTATAGTGAAGAAATTACTGGAGACATTGTTTGCTTCAACAAAGAAACGTTCAAGAATTCCCCCGAATCGCAAGAAATTACCCCTCTCACATCTGAGCCACATTCATCTAATTTGGGATCTGGGAATCCATCAGATTTTACTTGCAATGAAGAAACGACCAGAGACACAGTTTCCCTAAACAAAGAAATGTTCAGTAACTTACCTGACTCTATGGAAGACGTTTCTCTTTGCACATCAGGCCCACATGCATCTAATTTGTCATCTGTTACTCCATCAGATGTTTCTGTTAGCAAAGAAGTAGCCAATACTATAACTGAATCACATCCTTCTAAGACTCCTGCCAGTGAACAGGTTCCTCACACACATGGAAATTCTGTTTTGGATCACTCAGTATGCACCAATAACTATATTGGTCCGACTTCTGTTAATGATGCTGTGTCAGTTCCAATTGAAACCAATGTATCATTTTTTGGTTCTAATAGCACTACTTTGCCAGATGAGGAAGCAGGTAAGATCAGCTCCAATATCTGCAAATATGAAGAGACACGTAAAGAGTCTTTGTCTGATCACTCAGTTAGATTCTGGACCAATGGTGGATTATTAGGACTTGAGCCATCAAAACCTCCTGATTTTAACAAGTCAAATTCTATTAGTCAAGGGCCTTTGAGCACAAAAGGTGAACCAGACGGTGCTTCAGGTCACAATACAATGCAAAAGAGCGATGTTTATAAAGAGGAACAGGAATCAACGTCAGAAGAGGTTGCAGAACAGATTCTAAAGGGGCGAACTTCTAGATTCGTAACATGCCATGATGATGACCAAGCTTGCACCTCTGAAAACACAAATGGCAATTCTCTGCAGAGCAATGGGTTTGATCAGACCGAAAGGAACGGGTCAGGGGAAATCAGAGTAATTGCTCCTGGAAGTGGTCTTCCAGTGGCCCCTGATACAAAGGACAGCACTGAAACCGACCAAGGAATTGGTGAAAACTCATCACGAGTGTTTGGACTTAGTCGTAGATTACTAATAAATAGTTTTCAACGGAAAGTTTCATTTGATGAAAAATCAGAACATTATAATTCTCTGAAACAAGTTCTATTGGAACAGAGTGGAGAAAATGGTATTGTGGGACAGTCATTTCCTGAGACAACCACTTTCAAAGAGAAAGATGGTTCTGTATATCCTATAAAGTCACTTCCCCCTTCACCTCCACTTGAACATATGAAAATATCTTTCCATCCCATCGTTGGACTAGAGACCTCCAAACTAAAACTTAAATTTCCTGATGGCAATAATCGTCATGAAAGCGTAAACGATATATTTCCTTCTTTCCAGTTGGTCCCTGAATCTTCTTCCATTCCTCTGGATGGCTCAGTTTCTCACTCTGATGATGACGACACTTTCTGTAGATCATCTCCGTATATATCCGATGATTGTCGAAGCCCTCGCTCTGACTATAACTCTGATCAATGGGAATCTGATGAAACTCCTGGAAGCAGTGACCATGGGGTACATGATTCTCCTCGCAGAAAGTCATCAACTGAGTCTGTGTCCAATGATGATACCAATGTCAAAAGTGGAAACGGTACTTATACGGCTAATGGCATGGAGCATTCTTTATCCAGGCCTTTACTTGATTTTCCAAGTTATGATAATGTTAATCCTGCACTTGAGAAAGAGAGTAAAATGCATTCCAAATTCAATAATGCTGTTATGCAACATGGGCATGCAGAGCCTACAGCGCCTCCACCACCACCTCCACTTCCTCCAACGCAATGGTGGGTCTCAAAACCGCAGTTGGATATGACAAACGAGACACTGCATTGTATATATGAAGATGTTGAACTTGTTAATGATCACAGTCTTTCAGATTCTACTGTCTTCCAGCAACCTAGGTTCACCAAGGTTGAGCAAATACAAATTAATGACGATGGTCATGAGTCTTATGAGAACATTATATATAACTTGAAGAACAAGGTAACATTTTGTTATTACCTTTTTCTTGAACATTTTATTTATGCAACAATGATGAACATTGGAATCTAACAGCGCATTCGTCTCATTCAGCATTTCCTGCAGCCGGATCAGCAGATATTGAAGGGTCAGAAAGAAACAAACCAATTGAGAATGGGAAAGGAGACTGATGAAAGAGAAGATTTCCTATATCAAATCAGGACAAAAGTATGTAATCATGTTATAATCTCATATATTCAACGGTAAAAATAAACATTTTGGTCATCCACACAGATATAAGTGTCATCAAGTTTGTCTTTCTCTATAAATACATCAAAATGTTCATTAAATACTTAAATTTTTCACATCAAATTAGTCCTCAAAATGACAATTTTTGACTCTGGAGTCTACATCACATCAAACCAGAACATGATCTTGCAAATTTATCTATAAACAAAGTAACAGTGTTTATTGTTGTTAACTTTTGCATTGTTGGTTCAGGCCTTCAACCTGAGGCCCACAGTAACAGGAAAGTCAAATGATGCAACTGGTCCCACTGCCAACGTTAAAGTTACAGCAATTTTAGAAAAGGCAAATGCAATTCGTCAGGTATTTGTCAATACACTCTTGTTATCTATTATGTAATTGGTTCTGCACTTTGCATCTGATCAGTATCCACTTTCAGGTTGTTGCAAGTGATGATGGTGAAGATGATGATAACTGGAGTGATACATGACAATTTTTTTTTTGTTTCATACATGAGCTGCCCCTTATGTTTTTTAGCCTCCTGAAGTGAAGTTGCATGAGGCTTTGTTGTATGTACGCATGTGTGAATAAATCTTGTTTATTTGTTATTAATTTTAGTGCAATTTCTTTTATTATCGTATGATGAATGTGTCTTCGTTAGTTTTTGCTTTGAATCTTTATACAGGTTTATTTCAAATGGTTCTTTCAATGGAAAACATGTTCTTGAACAAATTTTCTGTTTGTGCTACTAATCTTGAAAATGTCTAGGTAGCTGTAGTGATTACATTTTTATATCATGGTATTTATACCTATCATTTATTGTTGGAAACAATGATAAATTCCATTGGAGATCATGAAGGTGCATAAGATGTGTATTCTATTTCTAATATACTTTGTTTCATACTTAAAAAACGATATTACAAGAATTTGAATATTCAATGCATGATAGTCATCATATTGTTCTAGTAATATTTTAATTTTAATGTTTTTAACTAATAGTTAGAAACTAATTTTAGTTGTAAAGTGTAGAAATTATGGAATTGAATTTTGTCAATCTCTAATTCTTTTTATGGATAAATATTTTAAGTGAAGGTGTTGAAGCTTCATATTTTGCATATAATTTAATTTAATTTATGGATAAATGTATGTATAGTGTGAGAAAAGTTGTAGAAGAAACAGTTAAGAGCAATTCAGAAGTCTTTTCTTTTATAGGCATGACTTAACACAATAAATTATCATAAATTTGGTTAACATATGGGTTGTGCTATTCAGTCATTATTAATAAAATCATCCTAAGAAAGAAAGTGCGTTAAGAATAAATTAGATAAGATAAATTAAAGTTTTCCTTACATCTTCATTTTCATTACACAGTGTTACTATTCAATGAACAGTTATATTAATATAACTTTCACTAAATGTTATACCATTTAGGCTTAATAACTTCATTGAACAGTTATATTCAATGAACACTTTAACTAATTCGATTAAACTTCATTAGACAATTTTTCCAAGATGGCACATTATATTCAGCAACCCAAATTCACTTAACAAATTAAGATTCGCTTTACATGTCGGCGCTCGAAGTCACCAAGAGTAAAGTCGCCTCCGCCACCCTTCGCTAATGCCGCAGGAGGAGTAGCTTCTGCCATGGTGGCACAGTTGGTGTGGACCCCAGTCGATGTTGTTAGCCAGAGACTCATGGTACAAGGAGGTAAAATTGAGTAATTTAAATTTAATCCATCATCTCATTAATCCTAACTGTTTTTATGCTGTGTTTATGGTCCATTTTTGTAAAATTTAATTTGATTTCATTGACCATTTCTTAGAATAAAAAAAGAGAGACAACTTTTTTATTTAAAAGAACTAAATAAGATATCTTGCCTGAAATAAAAACTAATATTTACTCGAACCTTAATACTGCAAGTACTTATTATAAAAAAAATTAATCACAATAAATTTTATACACTCTTTCTTCTCCCAAGCTAAGAAAAATATTAAGAATAGTAATTTAGAAAAATGAATATAATATGATTAATGCTTGATTAGTTAACATAAATGAATTCTCTCATTTATACCATGTCCCAGAGAGAGTACTAACCTGTGAACAAATGGGCATCGAACACTGCTACTGATTCTTGATCTTTCCTTCTGCAGTGTGCTACAGAAATGGTTTTGACGCATTCAGAAAAATTCTGGGTGTGGATGATCCAAGAGGGTTCTACAGGGGATTCGGGGTTTCCATCGTGACCTACACTCCCTCCAACGCGGTCTGGTGGGCTTCGTATTCGATGGTGCAGAAGCTTATATGGGGCACATGGGTTCAAAGAGTTAAATGTAGGTGAGGTACTGCCATCATCATGTAAGAGTTAAAATGCATGGCTTTTGTTATTAAAAGATTTATTTTGAAGGCATGTGTGGGAATTGGAGTGCAGTGGTGATAAAGTGAGAATGTTAGTATGTGTTTTTGGAGAAGTGGTATATGTAAATAGTATTATGGGAGAAGAGAAAGAGGAAGAGAAGGAAGAGAATGGGTCGTTGAAAATGAAAGAGAGTTAGAGAAAGGGTGCAATACTAGTGAAGAGAGGTTGAGGAGAAGGAGACACTGGCTGTTAGAGTTGTAGGAGTTATAGGAACTAAAGTTGAAGAAGAAAATAAGATGGTAACTAGGAAAAAAATAAGTGTGAAATGGAAATTCTCGGACCAATGCAGCAAGGAGGGAAGGAGTGTGTGATTTTGCATGGGAATGATTACGTAACTTTGGAGACTGAATTGGTGTTTATAAAGTGAGGAAATGTAAATGAAAGAAGAAAGAGATGAAGAAATGTGTAGGGTGTGTGAACGTGAGAGAACCAGAGAGAGAATCTCACAAAAGAAAAAGAAAGTGTGTAGTGTTGGAGAGAATCAGATGAGAGAGAAAAAACATATCTAACGGAAGGAACAATGCAAAATTTATTAAACGAAAACTAATTTGACACATTTTAAAAAAAAACCTAATTGAGAAAAATAAGCAAATTTAGGGAAAAAAAAAGACTATTAAGCCTACTTTTTAATATTTTTTAATGAGTTCTACTAACCGGTGTTCTAAGGACACTATTTAAAGTGTAACTAAACAATTAATTTAACTTATGTTGAAATCTGAAATAATTAACTTTATTAGTTAAAATTGATTATATAACATTTATGTTAAAATTTGGAATAATTAATTTTACTAATTAAAATAGTATAAATTCATATAACTGATCTTCTAAAAATAAAAATATATTCTTTTTTTTTTCTGTTATGCTTACAATTATTCTCTAAACACAAAATAAGAATGATCTTCTAAATGTTATTTAGATTATAAAAATGTTTATAAGTGTTATACAATTGTAATTGATAATTTATTTGAAGCACACGTAAAAATTAGGTTAAACCCCTTCTGATGAGGTTGCTCCAACAAGGGTGATGAATGGAATGCAGCGGAAGATGGAAACCAGATTGGGGCAGTGGAGATGCAGAGGTGAAATCAATGGTGTAGAGGATGGTTGAAGAGTTGTTTGGTGTGGGTGGAAGCTAGCTTAGGCGGCCTTCCACTGAAAGGAAGCTAGATGGAGAAGGAAAGCTCATAGAAGTGACTTTTGGACAAAGTATAGGGTATTGGAAATGCATCAGCAGAGTAAAACTCAATATTCTTCAAAAGTGACTTCGTACAAGATGATGGGTGTGCTTTTATAGCACTTTCAACTACCCATTCAGTGCTTCTAGGTTGAGCTTATAATCAGTCGTGTATAATGGATCACAAGCCATGTGTCCTTGTGTGCAACTCATGCTGAAATATAATTAAGCACCTAATACACATGCTACAAAGTGAAGATGGGCTAAGCACTCTTAGGGCTTGCGTTGGGCGCACCTTCATGGACTGCAATTATGCTTTCCTTGGCTAGCTTCTATTATTTGGGCCTTGATTATTTGATGGGCTTGGGCCCAAGTCATCATCCCCTCCCCCTTGGAAAGGATTTGTCCTTAAATCTGATGGTTTGTCTTTGTGAGGACTTATTTTTGTTGGCTTCACAAGAGTCCCTCCTGGATCAAATATCAATCTGCAATAATCATCAAACATATCTCTAATTAGTTTTATTTGACCCGATAAGATGCATATAAGAATATGTTTAGAAGAAGATTTTCTTATGTTAAAATTTTTAATTTTAATACAACAAAGAAACCTTTGTTCAATTGAAATTTTATTTTTGTTTTGAGTTAGTGGTAACCAGAAAGGTAACCATAACTCAAGTTTTGATTTGCCACGTGTTGAAAGTTGTAACATTTTTAAAGGTGAAATGGCAAATTCTTTAAAAGAAAAGTGAAATTTTTGAAACTCAAAAATAAATGGAGAAAAGTGAAAGGATAGAAAACCTCCCCTTAATAGTCTAGGTTTTATTGAGAGTGTAGGAGGAGAGTTGTTCGTAGTTGCTCTTTTTCCTTTTCTTCCATTTCTTTTCTTTCAATTTCTTCCTTTTCTTTCTTTTCTTTTTCTTCTCTTTTCTCCTCTTCTCGTCTCTCTCGCTCTCTTCTTTCTTCTTCTCTTATCTCTTGCTCTCTTGCTCTCTTCTTTCTTCTTCTCTTCTTCTCTCTTCATCTTCTCTTCTTTCAAGCTTTTCTCTTTCTCTCTTTTCTCTTCTTCTCTCTTCTTTTCTTCTCTATTTTCTTCTCTCCATCCTTTCTATTTTTTCTTGTATTCCCTATGTTCTCTCTCAGTTCTTCGTGTACTTCCCTCATTCAAGAATGTCATAAGTTTTTCTCTAAACTCTCTTTCCATATGATGAAACTTGTCTATATTTTTAAGAAATGATTTTCCCTCTTGAATGCTCTCTCTCATTAGCTTTAGGTTTTGTTTAAATGATAAAGGCACAAACATTCTTCTCATGCAAGCTCTTAATTCATACCAATCATGAATGGAGGATTTTCTACCTTGTCTAACACTAATTTGCCTTTGATCGCACCACTCTCTTGCATACCCTTCATACTTAGAAATGTATAACCTAGGAACACAATTTTCATTTGTTTTAGAAAAAGCATAGGATTTACAAGGATCATTAATTTTAGCCAAAACTGGATGTATTTCATTAATTTTCTTTTCCCAAGCTATGTAGGTTAATGCACTTGTGTCTCTACCAAAAAATGGAAGTTCCCTATTAGCTTGACCATATATATCACACTCAATCTTATCTAATTCCCAAAAGGTACAATATTTCATGGTTCTTTCAAGTGTTTCAATCATTTCTTTGAAAGTATGTGGTTTGTCAAAACTAAAATTACAACTCCTATAAGACCTATAACTTGACATCATTTGTTCTTAAAAGTTTTTTTAATCTAAAGGGTTATAAGCTTCACCTAGACAAGTTCCAAGTAAGAGAGGTGAACCACAAGGGTTGCTTAAGTACCAAGTCTTACCTTGCCAGAGATGTCTTAGACTAACTAATTACCCTTTAAACTAAATTCACCTTTAAAATCAATGGATAAGATTCAAACAAAATACAAACAATCAAAACTAGACTCCTAATATTCGGACTCTAATGTGACCAGGCTTAGATTTTAATCTTTTATAGCCTAGGTCAACCCTAAACACGCAAAACAAAATTAAGCACAAACAAGAAAAGGTTTGCCAAGAGTTGAAAGAGCACCAAGAACTCTTCCAAAACACTTGGAGTTTGAATGACCAATTACAAGTGCTTTACAAATCAAATGAATTGGAACAACAAAGAAATGGAACATAAATGATGTGTGGAAGCTTTGGCTTCTCTCAAGGGAAGTGAATTTGGTTGACTCACACTAATCTCACAGTTGACAAGAAATGCACTCTGCTGTTACAACAATCAGAGACTTGTGCAGACCCAAGGACGTGAACTGCTGCACCAGAAATCAACTCCAAAGTTGATCTTTCCTTGCTCCACTCCACTTCCTAGGATGCTACCAGTGTTGGAGGACTGCCTGGATAATTCTGCACCAAAAATAGAGCTCAAAAGAACCACCTTCAAGTGATTAAAACGTAAGAAAATCCAACCCTGCTGCTGCCAGAAACTACTAAACCAAAATGCACAACTGAACTTTCATCAAACAGTTGATGTGCAAAATTTTCAAACAAATCAAATCAAACAATTAAGTGGTTTTCAATGAAAGGTGGCACTCAATATGAACTTAGGAGAGACTCTAGAGTGGAGTTAAAAGCAAGAAACAATTACAAGTTGTAGAGATGGCTAATTCGAACTCAATTTTAAAATAGGCAAAACTGTTTGAAGAAATGCCTAAGAGAGCTTCTGTAAAATGTGCATCACATTTGAAAAAAATTTTATTGGCATTGGTTCACACAACTTTTTAAAATGCAGTCTATTGTGAATTTTGACTTGTGCACTTCTTTTTAATCAAATGAACCAAGCTTTTGCTACCAATTGAAGATGTAATTTGATGCAATAATCACAGCAAGCAAAGATTCACAAATTTCTGCAACTCATATCAGAAAAAGTGTTGGAAAATTGGTGGTTTGAATGGCCATTTTGCACAAACAAGTTTGGATACTTAATTTTATGATTTGAGCAACTTTATTTTACCAAATATGACTTGTATAAGCTGCCAGCAGAGGCTAACTATTTGCAAATCAAAATTTCACTCTATGAGTTGCTCTTAACATCCAAAATTGGTTCAATTCACCAACCAAATTTCAACAGAAGATTCAAATGGAACTGGAAACAAGTCTTATGACTCCAGAACAACAATTTAAATTTGAACAAGACTCTAGGAATGATTTTAAAGATGTCCAGCAGAGAGTTATAAACTGGACAGATTAAAAAATGTAGAAACTCAAACAAAGAAGGGTGTAGTTTGGTCAAGCTGCTTAGGCACTAAATTCTGGATTTTGCAGGATGGTACAACCAATTGCTATTGTCTTGGACAATGTACTGTTCATTTGGTATGCACTCATCATACTTTGCAGCAACTCAAATATATCCAGATTTCAATTTTACACGTGTAGATTCAAACAAATTGAAATCAGATTTGGTTACTGTGAAAATTGGTACTGCACTTGATGGAACCAGGTTGCACTTGAGCTCTTTGGATCCTTGCTCTTATAATGTGCAGCTATCGAATAACCATTCAAGTAACACAAATTTATCCAAGCACTAATTTACTTCAGAATTTGACAATTTGAATTAATTGGACATGACTATACATGACAGATCAGATTTCCAAAATGAAAATACTCAAAACAAATGAATAAACCGATTAAAATGATGAAATTAAATTGAATAAAATTTGGAACAATTAAATGACTCGATTGAAAATCTATTGAAACCCAAAAATCAATGTAATAGTGCACTAAAGCAAAAAGCGTGTGATGCAGAACAAATCGGAGCTCTGAATACCACTTGATGAGGTTGCTCCTACAAGGGTGATGAATGGAATGCAGCGGAAGATGGAAACCAGATTGGGGCAGCAAGATGCAAAGGTGAAATCAATGGTGTAGAGGATGGTTGAAGAGCTGTTTGGTGTGGGTGGAAGCTAGCTTAGGCGGCCTTCCACTGAAAGGAAGCTAGATGGAGAAGGAAAGCTCATAGAAGTGACTTTTGGACAGAGTTTAGGGTGCTGAAAATGCATCAGCAGAGTAAAACTCAATATTCTTCAAAAGTGACTTCATACAAGATGATGGGTGTGCTTTTATAGCTTCTAGTATTTGGGCCTTGATTATTTGATGGGCTTGGACCCAAGTCATCACCTTCATAATATTTTATCGGTTTCCCCAATTTATTCCTTATAAGTGAAAAATTGACTCAATTAGATCCCTGCCGTTAAATTGGCTTAACGAGATTAAGTTAAGTTTGACGTGAAAAATGTTTGATTAAGAAATTAAAAAAAAAAGTCATCTTCCATTACAATGAAGCACCACCCAAAAATCATCTTCCCTATCCATCACCCAGAAATCTTCTTCCCTATGCATCAAGCCTTTGAAAAGAAATCCAAAAATCAATTCCAAATTACATTTGAATTGGGCCTCACAATAAATCTACATAGAAATTCCAAATTTCACAACCTGAAGATTCCTAGACGCTAAATGCAAGCCATACTCGGTCGCCTCTTCTTCCAATCTCATACTCTATATCTTCTTTAATAATCTTCTTCAATACCCTAGACAAAAAACTTTGATTATCGTTTAAAATGTTCGGATACAGAATAAAAATTAAAATGTGAAAAGGTTATCAAGATTGATTCACCTCGGCAGGAGAAAATTTCCTGCCATTGAAATAGCTGTAAAATTCATCGGCGGCGAATTGATCGACAAATTTTATCAACACGCTATAGCGATCTTCTGTGCCGTCGTTCCTGCATGAAACAAGAAAATGAATGGTTAGTTAGGGTTTACACGAAAGGGGGAGAAGGTGGAAATGAAGGGAACCTGATGAAGAAAAGGTTCTCGCAAAATGTTTCTTTTTCCCATAATTTTTTATGTGGGTTTCTATGGTGCCCTATTCTGTTTTTGATTTATTGGTGGATCGAATTGGTTCTCCCATCACTTGTGCTGAAAATCTAAGCTTTGACTGACTTCTGGGTTTCTGTGGATTAATTAGGGAGCTGTGAATTTGGGAATGTTTGATAAAATCTCCTTAAGTAGTTAACTTTCGCTATGTTATGGTTAGAGTTTTTTGTTAGTGATTTACTGGGTTGGTTAATGGAAAGATACACTCTTTCTATTTGGGTTTTGGGGGAAAATATTTGGAGATGTTGTCTAAAAGAGAGGGTGATTTGGATTTTTTATTTTATTTGTGTGGTTCTCGAAGATGAAGAATTTTCTTTGAGCATTAGTTGAATTAGGGTCTTTTAAGTTGACAGTGTTGTCTTTCCATAATTATTTTACTGGGATTTATGAACCAAAAATTCGTGAAAACCAAATTTCACAATGAACCTGAACATCGCTAGGTTGAAGATGGTGAAAGGTAAGGTTGAAGATGATAAATCCTAATTTGGGTTTCAATTCTCAGAATTTTTTATAATTATATATTCCACGTACAAAGGTATGAGAATGTCACGTTTCAAAACTGGCCACGTCAATGTCACACTTTATAAAAACTTAACTTCATTAAGTCAATTTAAAGATAGGAGCTCAACTGACTTAAATTTTAATTTTTTAGGACTAAATTGGATAATCCAATAAAATGGGATCTGAGAAAAATCCACATAAATAGGGGTTATAAAGGGTTTAACCTAAAAATTAAAAATAGTTAAATAATGAAATAATTTTAACTTGTATTATTTCTCTTATTTTTAATAGTTTGTCTTTCATTTTAAGGTTACTAAAAGTTAAAATATAATTAAATGTAAAAAAAAATATTAAATTAGAAAAGACAGAAAGGGTATTTTAGAAAATCACTGTCATTTTGAGTTTAGAAAACGGTTGTAAACATAAAAACAAAAAAATGTATTTTTGTTTATAGAAAATCTGTTATATAGATTTATATTATTTTAATTAGTAAAGTTAACTATTTCATATTTCAACATAAATATAATGAAATCAATTTTAATTAGTAAAATTAATTATTTCAGATTTCAACATAAATATAGTGAAATTAAGTATCATTAATCATACTTTAAACAATATTCTTAGGACATTGTTAGCATTCTCATTTTTCTATTGAACATGTTTTCTCAAAACTTATTATTAGACTTAAATTTTCATAAGATTAGGTTAATGAAAATTATTTATACCTCGTTTATATTTATTAAAATAGACATAATATGCAGTTTTAAAAAATATATTAAAATATAAATAATTTAATTATTTTTCTATTATTATTGAATTAAAAATAAAAAATCATAATTATAATTTAATCATTAGATCGATAAAATTCACACACATATATATTAATAATAATAATAATAATAATAATAATAATAATAATAATAATAATAATAATATCCATAGCATATGCGTTCCTGATAATAAACTGATTTGGGTAAGATATGTATCGGAGAAGGGACAAAAACATAGATACAATTCACATTGCCAACATTATTTTGTTTATAGAGTTAGTCTCATTTTACAGCTAATATTTTCTCTGTCACTTCAGATTCGTAAGATATTTGAAGATGGACTTAAAAAAATAGTAAACTTCCTGTGTTTAGTCCATTCAAATTAGAAAACTAGTTCACAATACAATCTATCTAAAACATAGGTAAAAAAAAAGAAAAAAAAATTAAAGAATCAATTTACAAGGTTATTTTTATTTATTTTTTTTAAATGAAAAAATAATCTGAAATATCTGTCGTTTTTATTTTTATTTTAAATTGAATTTGATTATAATTATCAACAAATATTATCGTGTATAGTTGAAAGTTAGACTAAGTATTCTCATATATTTTGATTTTTTATGTTTGTTGAATGTCAAAACTGAAAATAAGTGTTATTTTAATTTTGTATTTATATAATAATTACTATTATTTCATTAATATCAATTCAATAACAATTGAGCTGCATTTAACTTGTTAAATTTTAAAGTAATGTATACCATGTATTTACACTCTCATTATGAATGATATAAGCGTGCTATGCTAAAAAGAAGCATTATCATGAATTCAATAAAACCTTAAACGTCAAGTACTAATAACATTGTTTATTTACGTAAGAATATAGAAAATAGAGTATTAGAGTATATTTTTATATTAAAATAATGTGAATACTTTATTATAAAATAATTTTATAATATAAATAGAATTTCTTAAACTCGTCTTGTTACTTAAATCACACTCTATCTTTTTATAACTCTTTCTCTTTGTTTTCTCTCACTTCTTTCTAAGATTTCTTACTCTTACGTCATTTATTTGACGATCAAGAGGTGTCTAGGCAATCCTTATGACAAGGACTACATATCTAACCAATCAATTTGTTGTTTAAAGCAAATAAGTTTTCATCCATTTTCTTGATCTTTGATCATGCAAAGAGAAACTGCTTTGCATGTATCAATTTATCTTCTTTATTGGTTCTTGGTTGATTTAGAGTTCTAAGGACTCTGTCCATTTCAAAATTGGTGTTTCGTAGGTTCGTTTAGAAATCTCTTACATTGCAAGCAATTGGTGGAGTGTTTTGAGAAGTTGGGGTAGTTGGTTTAGAGGTAAGGGAAGCTAGAGTTTTCTTTAATTGATGTTTATGGTGTAAGTTTGATGTTGTATATGAATATTAAATTGTTTAGGTGAAAATTATGCAATGTGCTAGTTGTAACCAAATTAATTGAGTGTTTTTGTGTATGTGGTGATGAAATGTTGTTGAAGAGTGTATGGGATGATGATTTGACTGGAAATTGAATGTTAAGGTATTAAAAGTCTATTTGGATTGTGTGTTGTGAAATTTAGAGAATAAAGAGCTGAAAACTTAAGGATGTTGATAGTGTTTTGAAGGAAACATGAGATCTTAGGTAGTGAAATTGTGAGAGAGGGATATTAAACTAGTTTGATGTAGTTGGGGTTTGTTATGAGATGTTTTGTGACTTGTTCAAACATTTAAAATGGAAGAAATATGAGATATGAGTGTGTGGTGGTGGATATGTATATTTTACCTTAGTTTAAAACTAGTTTTTGGGAGTGTCCAGTGAAAACTTGAATTATGGATTTTGTGCTCAAATGGTCAGTTTGGGGAGTGTTAATAAGTTATATGGGACTTGTTAGAGTCCCTAAGTTGTTTGAAATTGTGCCATAACTGGTGGAATTCAATTTGAGTCTCTAAAGTGAGGTTTTGATAAAATTTAGTGTAAAAGCTAGTGATCTTTGAGTTTAAAATGTGTTTAGGTTGGTTTAGATGTGTTTATTTAGTTACATTTGATTCTAGAATACAATCAAGGAGTCTTGGAAGTTGGGAAAGATTTATAGAATAGATCAATATTGGGTAAGGGTGCAAATTATGCAGTTTTGATGATGTAAAATTATGCAATCTCGCTTAGCGAGTTGGGTCGCTGAGCGAGAGATGAAGGGGTCTGGACCACTATCTCCGTATTCGCACAGCGNAAATTTAGAGAATAAAGAGCTGAAAACTTAAGGATGTTGATAGTGTTTTGAAGGAAACATGAGATCTTAGGTAGTGAAATTGTGAGAGAGGGATATTAAACTAGTTTGATGTAGTTGGGGTTTGTTATGAGATGTTTTGTGACTTGTTCAAACATTTAAAATGGAAGAAATTTTAGATATGAGTGTGTGGTGGTGGATATGTATATTTTACCTTAGTTTAAAACTAGTTTTTGGGAGTGTCCAGTGAAAACTTGAATTATGGATTTTGTGCTCAAATGGTCAGTTTGGGGAGTGTTAATAAGTTATATGGGACTTGTTAGAGTCCCTAAGTTGTTTGAAATTGTGCCATAACTGGTGGAATTCAATTTGAGTCTCTAAAGTGAGGTTTTGATAAAATTTAGTGTAAAAGCTAGTGATCTTTGAGTTTAAAATGTGTTTAGGTTGGTTTAGATGTGTTTATTTAGTTACATTTGATTCTAGAATACAATCAAGGAGTCTTGGAAGTTGGGAAAGATTTATAGAATAGATCAATATTGGGTAAGGGTGCAAATTATGCAGTTTTGATGATGTAAAATTATGCAATCTCGCTTAGCGAGTTGGGTCGCTGAGCGAGAGATGAAGGGGTCTGGACCACTATCTCCGTATTCGCACAGCGAGTTGGGTCGTTGAGCGAGAGGTTAGGGAGTTTGGACCACTATCTTTGTATTCGCACAATGAGTTGGGTCGCTAAGCGAGAGCTGAATGGGTCTGGACCACTGTCTCTGTATTCACATAGAAAGTTGGGTTGCTGAGTGAGAGGTGAAGGGGTTTGAACCACTGTCTTTGTATTCGTACAACGAGTGGGGTCGTTGAGCAAGAGGACTCTTTGGTCGCCAAACGAGCTTGGTCGTTGAGCGACTAGTTCAGGATTTGTTTGTATTTTATATTTAGTATAAGTCTCTGATAATCCTGGGTATGTTTGATTCTTTGAATGGTTTAAAAGTTCCTCTGTTATTATATATCTTGTAATATTATTGGATTGGAATGAAAGTATGTTAAGAATGAATGCAGGGAGCCCAGTCTTTGGGGTTATCCTGAAACTCTAATGGTCTTTCATTCTCAAGTAGAGAATATTGATACATGTCGTGAAGAGTAGCTGGAGGTCTTAGTCTTGGGTGTTTCCAATATGATCAAAGGCGTGGAACAAACTAACCTTGTTAGTGTGGTAGGGTGAAACCCACTGGCAATGACTTTGCAAAGCAGTAAAGGCCACCACAAGTGCACAACCCGCCATAGCTCAAAAATCATTCTAAATCCGAAAAATCTAGTCTAAGTCTTAACATGTTTAGGATGTTTGAAGTTTATTGCTATATGTGAATGAATTAAGGTGTTAAATGTATTATAACATTGTATGAATCTTTTTATATCTAGCTTACCCTTTTGTTTGTGCTTGTGTTTGTATGTGGTTGTGTTCTTTTCTTGGCTATGATAATCCTGTGGTGTGAGCAGAGGGAGATGAGGTTTCATTGGAGCAAACACTTGATGGAGGAGACATTGTCGTTTAGTTTTCTTTAGATTAGTATTGTAATCATTTTTGTATAGCTCGTTTGTATACAAAGTTTAAAATTTATAGTTGTTTTTTAATAATTGTAAGTTTTTACTTTATATTCCAGTTAACAATGGTTCTATCTTATTAAATCTGTGATGACTATTATATAGTTAAATGCATTATTTTGGGATGTTTATAGTGTAAAATATTTTTTTCAAATAACTAAACTATTTGTAACATCTTAAAAAATCTAATATACATAATAATTTAAAATCATAATTACTCACTAAGATAACTTAAAACAAATTAAAGTAATTTCCTTACATTTACAATATAATAATAATAATAGTTAACGATAAATCAAGATTCTTTTCTTATTTTTACTTTAACAAGTAATAACATAAAATCTTTTATCAATTTTTCACCTCTGATATTTTAACCTATATGTAACTTGTAACATCCCATTCACATAATACAAATAATATAGAGGAATTGTAACATAACTCATAATATAGAACAGTTCGTAGTATGAGTAATAAAAAGTTGTATTATAGTCATCTAATATAACCATAAATTAAAACTTTATATACAAGTCATCTAAAGAAAAACTATATACTTTGCAACTAATATAAAGAAAACTAAGCATTTGTTAATCCTCCCTTCAAAGTTTGCTTAACAAAAACATCATTAACCTCTGCTCACATCCACTGGATGATCATAGCCAATGCACAAATAAACAATTATAAAGTTTGAACACAAGAAAAAACAAACAAGGTAAGATAATGATACAAAACCAAACATAGCATACTAATATTTCATATATTATGTTACACATCAAAGTAATTCACACATCTTAATCATGCAATTAACCTAGACTTGAATTACATGGATAGATGTATTGATGTCAGATTATGACAAGTTTTGCACTTGTAATTGTGAAACAACTGCCTCCAAGCTACCACACAAGATTAATCTGTCTATCACCACCTATGGATAAAGAACATCAAACCATAGACTAGGATCTCCTGCTACTCCTCACTACATAATCTCCTTCTCTATATGAGATGACGTGATTATTGTAGCGTCATGATAACTTCCAAGATTGAGTCCTTACATCAATACATCACTTACTTGAAACCACCACTAAGAATTTCACCTTAGAAATTATTTTCCAAACAAAATCATCAATGAAATCATCATAGATTATACTAAACACACATTAAATCATTAATGAAATCATCATTCGTAGAAACAAAAGGGAAAGAACTCAAAAATCATCAAAGGAACATGGCGCTTAGCGCTAGACAACCACCGCTCAGCATCAAAGCCACTGGAAGGTGGTGCTCAGCACCTAGAAAGGTGCGCTCAAAGCTGGAGTCACTAGAAAGTGCGCTCAGGTGCCTAGAAAGGGGTGTTCAAAACCATATCATTTTAACACAATCAACACCATTCATTAGTTTCATAAACTATCAAATATCCTTTCATACTCAATAAATCAATTATAAGATAACATTAGCTTTCCTTACCTTAAAGGATGGTACCAAGTTCTACACGGTACACTATCCTTGTTTCGAGCTCAAGGAACTCTAGAAACCCCTACAAATTACCAAATTGTGATTGGAGTGAGTAATTAGAGAACATGTGAAGGGGTTCCTAAGTATGATCATAAATAGAGAACAAAAAGGAAAATAAGTAGAAACTTACTTGTTCTAAATCAAAAACTGATCGGATAAGAATGGAGATTACTCAACTGTGATCTTCTAGGCACTTCTTGATCGTCAAACAAATGATCGAGAAATTAGATTTCTTAGAGAAAAGGTAGAAAAACTCAAGAAACGAGTTTTTAGAAAAATAGTTTATGTTTTAGATAATAAGACGAGTTTAAGAAATTATATTTATATTATTAAATTATTTTAACTTTAAAATATGCAGCNGTTGAAGAGTGTATGGGATGATGATTTGACTGGAAATTGAATGTTAAGGTATTAAAAGTCTATTTGGATTGTGTGTTGTGAAATTTAGAGAATAAAGAGCTGAAAACTTAAGGATGTTGATAGTGTTTTGAAGGAAACATGAGATCTTAGGTAGTGAAATTGTGAGAGAGGGATATTAAACTAGTTTGATGTAGTTGGGGTTTGTTATGAGATGTTTTGTGACTTGTTCAAACATTTAAAATGGAAGAAATATGAGATATGAGTGTGTGGTGGTGGATATGTATATTTTACCTTAGTTTAAAACTAGTTTTTGGGAGTGTCCAGTGAAAACTTGAATTATGGATTTTGTGCTCAAATGGTCAGTTTGGGGAGTGTTAATAAGTTATATGGGACTTGTTAGAGTCCCTAAGTTGTTTGAAATTGTGCCATAACTGGTGGAATTCAATTTGAGTCTCTAAAGTGAGGTTTTGATAAAATTTAGTGTAAAAGCTAGTGATCTTTGAGTTTAAAATGTGTTTAGGTTGGTTTAGATGTGTTTATTTAGTTACATTTGATTCTAGAATACAATCAAGGAGTCTTGGAAGTTGGGAAAGATTTATAGAATAGATCAATATTGGGTAAGGGTGCAAATTATGCAGTTTTGATGATGTAAAATTATGCAATCTCGCTTAGCGAGTTGGGTCGCTGAGCGAGAGATGAAGGGGTCTGGACCACTATCTCCGTATTCGCACAGCGAGTTGGGTCGTTGAGCGAGAGGTTAGGGAGTTTGGACCACTATCTTTGTATTCGCACAATGAGTTGGGTCGCTAAGCGAGAGCTGAATGGGTCTGGACCACTGTCTCTGTATTCACATAGAAAGTTGGGTTGCTGAGTGAGAGGTGAAGGGGTTTGAACCACTGTCTTTGTATTCGTACAACGAGTGGGGTCGTTGAGCAAGAGGACTCTTTGGTCGCCAAACGAGCTTGGTCGTTGAGCGACTAGTTCAGGATTTGTTTGTATTTTATATTTAGTATAAGTCTCTGATAATCCTGGGTATGTTTGATTCTTTGAATGGTTTAAAAGTTCCTCTGTTATTATATATCTTGTAATATTATTGGATTGGAATGAAAGTATGTTAAGAATGAATGCAGGGAGCCCAGTCTTTGGGGTTATCCTGAAACTCTAATGGTCTTTCATTCTCAAGTAGAGAATATTGATACATGTCGTGAAGAGTAGCTGGAGGTCTTAGTCTTGGGTGTTTCCAATATGATCAAAGGCGTGGAACAAACTAACCTTGTTAGTGTGGTAGGGTGAAACCCACTGGCAATGACTTTGCAAAGCAGTAAAGGCCACCACAAGTGCACAACCCGCCATAGCTCAAAAATCATTCTAAATCCGAAAAATCTAGTCTAAGTCTTAACATGTTTAGGATGTTTGAAGTTTATTGCTATATGTGAATGAATTAAGGTGTTAAATGTATTATAACATTGTATGAATCTTTTTATATCTAGCTTACCCTTTTGTTTGTGCTTGTGTTTGTATGTGGTTGTGTTCTTTTCTTGGCTATGATAATCCTGTGGTGTGAGCAGAGGGAGATGAGGTTTCATTGGAGCAAACACTTGATGGAGGAGACATTGTCGTTTAGTTTTCTTTAGATTAGTATTGTAATCAGTTTTGTATAGCTCGTTTGTATACAAAGTTTAAAATTTATAGTTGTTTTTTAATAATTGTAAGTTTTTACTTTATATTCCAGTTAACAATGGTTCTATCTTATTAAATCTGTGATGACTATTATATAGTTAAATGCATTATTTTGGGATGTTTATAGTGTAAAATATTTTTTTCAAATAACTAAACTATTTGTAACATCTTAAAAAATCTAATATACATAATAATTTAAAATCATAATTACTCACTAAGATAACTTAAAACAAATTAAAGTAATTTCCTTACATTTACAATATAATAATAATAATAGTTAACGATAAATCAAGATTCTTTTCTTATTTTTACTTTAACAAGTAATAACATAAAATCTTTTATCAATTTTTCACCTCTGATATTTTAACCTATATGTAACTTGTAACATCCCATTCACATAATACAAATAATATAGAGGAATTGTAACATAACTCATAATATAGAACAGTTCGTAGTATGAGTAATAAAAAGTTGTATTATAGTCATCTAATATAACCATAAATTAAAACTTTATATACAAGTCATCTAAAGAAAAACTATATACTTTGCAACTAATATAAAGAAAACTAAGCATTTGTTAATCCTCCCTTCAAAGTTTGCTTAACAAAAACATCATTAACCTCTGCTCACATCCACTGGATGATCATAGCCAATGCACAAATAAACAATTATAAAGTTTGAACACAAGAAAAAACAAACAAGGTAAGATAATGATACAAAACCAAACATAGCATACTAATATTTCATATATTATGTTACACATCAAAGTAATTCACACATCTTAATCATGCAATTAACCTAGACTTGAATTACATGGATAGATGTATTGATGTCAGATTATGACAAGTTTTGCACTTGTAATTGTGAAACAACTGCCTCCAAGCTACCACACAAGATTAATCTGTCTATCACCACCTATGGATAAAGAACATCAAACCATAGACTAGGATCTCCTGCTACTCCTCACTACATAATCTCCTTCTCTATATGAGATGACGTGATTATTGTAGCGTCATGATAACTTCCAAGATTGAGTCCTTACATCAATACATCACTTACTTGAAACCACCACTAAGAATTTCACCTTAGAAATTATTTTCCAAACAAAATCATCAATGAAATCATCATAGATTATACTAAACACACATTAAATCATTAATGAAATCATCATTCGTAGAAACAAAAGGGAAAGAACTCAAAAATCATCAAAGGAACATGGCGCTTAGCGCTAGACAACCACCGCTCAGCATCAAAGCCACTGGAAGGTGGTGCTCAGCACCTAGAAAGGTGCGCTCAAAGCTGGAGTCACTAGAAAGTGCGCTCAGGTGCCTAGAAAGGGGTGTTCAAAACCATATCATTTTAACACAATCAACACCATTCATTAGTTTCATAAACTATCAAATATCCTTTCATACTCAATAAATCAATTATAAGATAACATTAGCTTTCCTTACCTTAAAGGATGGTACCAAGTTCTACACGGTACACTATCCTTGTTTCGAGCTCAAGGAACTCTAGAAACCCCTACAAATTACCAAATTGTGATTGGAGTGAGTAATTAGAGAACATGTGAAGGGGTTCCTAAGTATGATCATAAATAGAGAACAAAAAGGAAAATAAGTAGAAACTTACTTGTTCTAAATCAAAAACTGATCGGATAAGAATGGAGATTACTCAACTGTGATCTTCTAGGCACTTCTTGATCGTCAAACAAATGATCGAGAAATTAGATTTCTTAGAGAAAAGGTAGAAAAACTCAAGAAACGAGTTTTTAGAAAAATAGTTTATGTTTTAGATAATAAGACGAGTTTAAGAAATTATATTTATATTATTAAATTATTTTAACTTTAAAATATGCAGCCTCGTTATTTTAAAACAATAATAAATTCTAATACTCTATTTTTTAAATTTTCACATAACTTAAATATTAATAAAATGTTAACATCTTATTTCTAAAATTACTTAATCAAGTGGTCAATTGTTAAAAAGAATGTAATTATTTTTCACATTAATCCAATTCATTTAAATATAATAAATTCACAACATAACTATCACTAGGATTATCAAATCAAAGTAAGGTTCTGGCAAGATAGTTGGACACAATTGCAATGCATAGGGGTTGATACTGAGTTTTTTTTTCTCTTCTGGAAAGTGAAGCCCTACTAGCGGCACAACACTTGGCATGGAAGAAAGAGAAGAATGGAAAATGGAATAGATAATGACTTTTCTTTCAAGCTTTTGTAGTGAAAAATAAAACCCTTCTACCATTATGATTATGTACAACAAATAACATAATACGTTTGTAAATTAAATTACACGTACAATGGATCCCACTCGAAAAATCTTAATCCTTGCACTACTGATCGTTAGATTGCATCATAAATTAGTTATTTCAAATACCTAAAATAACTAGGATATGATTTTCTCAATATTATCGAAGAGTGATGTCAAAAAATATGTGTATTCTGTAATAAAAACCCGTAACAGAATTTTATACTTTAAAAAGAATAATATTTTAAATGTATAGTGGTTATCTAATAATATTAATCGAGGAACTTGGTTTAAAATAAAATGTATCCAGGAGCAAAAATATTTGGTAATTGGCAGATCTTGCACATATAATATTAGCGAATCTAATATTTCATTGATTGCACAATTTTATTTGATTTCACTTTTTCTTGCGTAAAGGAAGAAGGAAAGTGGAAAAGAAAAAAAGTAACAATGAACAACGAGTTCGAATTCTGTGACCAGATTAGATAAAGAACATGAAACTTTTCCGTTATTTTAATGAAAATCTATGACTATGATGTTTTGCTCCGATAACTTTATGTGGTGATTGACTTTAAAATAATTCCCAGGAAAAAGCTTATCTTTTATCGATAAAGAAAGTTAATTGATGCTTCCTAATCTTCATTATAAAAACAGAGTAATGAGTTGGAAATGGGATCACTTTCCAAATAAATATTATGAAAACCCCTTTAGTTAGAAAAAAGGCATATAAAAGTCTCTTAAGATAGAAAACGTTGTTGGCGTACTAAATTTTATTCAATATTTTTAAATTAATTACACACTTGTATAGTGTGTAGAAATTCTTGAAGAATATTTTGTTAGATTTTCTATTATTAAGGAATTAATTAAAAAATTTATTGGCAAAGTATTCTTTTTTAATAAAGAAATACATTAAAACTCTATTGGTAGCTAAAAAGTTGGCTTTTTTTTTTGTGAAAAGTGCTACCAAATGGCATTAAAGGATGTGACTTTAAGAAGCAATATATCTAAATGCAGATAGAAAAAATTGCACGATGTGTAATAAAATATGATTGGTGAGTGAACTACGATATCCTTTTAAAAGACACTAAAAGTGAAGCCTAGATCATTCCGACTCACGTGTAGAATATATGTATCCCTATGCTTTTCTAACACTTTCAAGGAAGTGGAGTTTCTTAAATTAATTTCCTTCCTTTTATGCAATTTTCTTTTACATTAATTTCCTTTCAGACAAATATTTTATATATAAACTTAAATTTCAAATTATATGTTTTTTTTACTTTATGTATTTTACTTTATTTACTTCTGCTTATGTTTTAAAGAGACTAATTTGAATTTATATTTAGTATGTCATACTTATGTTTTAAATGAACTAATTTCAAAATAAATTTATGTTTTTAACTTTTATATTTTATGATAAAACATGAAAAATAATTATTGATATTCTTATATTAAAAGTTTTAATAATTTTATTTTACAGAAAAATTTATATATTTTATTATAACATATATTGTTTGAACAATAAATTTAGAAAAGAATTGAAAATTTAGAATTTTTTAAGAATGGTTTATTTTTTAAAACTATAGAAATCTAAATTTTAACAAAAAGTTAAGAATTTACAATTTTTTATATTTTTAAATTTATGTTTTTTTATTCATAATTTTTTCCTTTCAAATTTTGGTTAGAACATTGTTAATTTTATTATAGGCATAGATATTGTTGGAATTAATTTTTTTATTCTATTTTTTTTAGTGGTGATAGAAGTTATTTTTTATTTAAATTATTAATATTATTTATTGTCATTGTTGTAGGTCAATGTTATTTATTTGTTCTCAGATATTGGATAAGGTTTTCTCAACCAATATTGAGGAAGTTGTTTTTTGACAAGTACTATTTATATGATTCATATTTATTGTGATTATTATTTTTTTGTTTGTGGATATTTATAGTGATAATTCTTTTTATCTTTCACACTAACATTATTCTTGTCAATGTTAGGACCTTTTTTTCTTATGATGAATAAGAAAATTTCCAACAAACATTAACTATCAATTATTTTGTCAATGTCGTCAATTGGGAAAATTTTTCCATTGACAACAATCAAAAAGATTGTAAAAGAATCCTTCAACTGCACGTAATAAAAAATAATATTGATTAATGTTAACCTAAATAATTGTAGTTGATATAAACTGAAAATGATTTTGGATAAAATAAATTAAGAGAAAGTTATGTTAACATTTTTTTTACTAATATTAAACATAATTTCTTTTAGTTAAGATAAACTAGGTTTAATTTTTAATTGATATAGGTCGTGGTTATTTTTTTCATTTTATATTTTATTAAGTTTTCTTTTCATGTTTGCAAAGTTTTATTTTTTATGCATATTAGTAGTGTAATCTTTCTTCCAAAGTTGGTCATAAATTTTTTCTAATGTTGGTTGTGGAAATTTTCCGTCATCATCGTTGATCGTTAAGTAAGATTTGCCGATAAAAAAAATAATAACTAAAATTTGTGGATAAAAGGAAAAATAGTTGAGTAAGATGTTTTTAACAATGTTAGCAAGACAAAATTTTCAATGTATATTCATCCTAAAGTTGGAAAAGAACCTACCACAATTGTCAACAAAATAACATTGACTAAGGTAAGCTAAAATAATGATGGTCAATAACGAGAAATTCTTAGCTAACATTGGTCAAAAAGACTGTAAAAACAGTAATCTTGATTAATGTGAACTAAAACAACTGTGATCAATATTAATAAAAAATAATCTTACATTTATTCAATTGTTTAATTTAAGCCACTTATGGGTAATTACATTAAAGAAGACTTTATCTTTTTGTGTAAGAATATATATTATGACAATTCTTTGAATAGTGGCTTATTATTTAGTAATAAAATATTAAAAATGGATAAATTTAATTTTCTAAGGGACTGGTAATTAATAGAGACAAACACAAATTAACTTGAGTAATTAAGAAAAAAATTGAATCATTAATATGAAAACAATTGCGAGAGAGTACAGAAGACGATGCAATTTACATTTTGTGCTATGTATATGCCTCACACCACGATCAATAACTTATCTAAACAGTTGCCGAATCATACTCACAGCATAATCAATTACTTAATTATTCATTATCATAACCTACCAAACATCCTTATTCTCCAAACTTCAAAGCCAAGTTTCAAAGATCAATGAATTTAGACGTCCAAAACAAAAATAATCATATACAATATTCCTTGGCTTCTCCTCTGAACTTTTTATAAAGAAGCTATAAATAACACAGAATCCAGACCCTCTTTTGGCTAACATAATATTTTCGAGCTGGCTTACATTTGAAAATGGAATATAAGTATATATAATAAAATTTGATGACTTTTTCAATAGTTCTTTTGGTTCTCTTTGTTACGAGTACTTTTCCTCTTTACAAGATTTATAGTATAAAATGAACATCCCTTTTACACATAGCAAGAGATCTACCTGGATTGGGCCTGCACTGTATGTATACATTTTAGCAGTGCATGGTCATGACGTAGACTACTAACGTGTACAAAAAGTTCATCCATAGCTTTTCCAGTTTCTACTCTTCCAAAACCCTTTTAACTTTTCTTCTTTTTCTCTTTTATTTAGTTTAATTCGCAACGCACTTTATATTCCACCTACGTTTTGGCGTTTTTCACATGGACTTTCTACCAAAAACCCATGGTTTATCATTCGACTAACTATTCTTTTGCATATATAAAAATACCTTGGTATTTTTCCTCTTCAACACCAACCTAAACATTCTTCACTACGAATAATCATTTTCTCTCTCTCTCTTTTTCTGTGCTCTCCCTGAGAAAATGGCCAAAGTACAGAGTGGCCAAGCGAGTGAAGGGATTAAGCTGTTTGGAACAACGATCACCTTGCATGGTAGAGAAACAAGAGAAGATGATAAAGAGAGTGAAGAAGGGACAGAAGAGAAGAGACCTGATAGGATCATACCATGTCCAAGATGCAAGAGCATGGAAACCAAGTTTTGCTACTTCAACAACTACAACGTTAATCAGCCAAGGCATTTCTGCAAGGGCTGCCAGAGGTACTGGACGGCCGGCGGAGCCCTTCGCAACGTACCCATAGGGGCAGGTCGCCGGAAGGCCAAACCGCCGTGCCATGACCCTACAGGATTTCTCGACGATGGACTCGCATCCACGGTTCAACAACATTTTGGTTTGGAAGATAGGTTGATCTTGGATCAATGGCATGTTGCCACCATCACTCACGGCGATTTCCGGCAGTTTTTTCCTTCTAAAAGGCGGAGGATAAACTCAGGTGGTCAACGTCAACCTTGCTAAACTGTCTTCTTCCATTGTTTTTCTTCTTCTTGTATTATTACTTTGGAGGCATTTTAGTTCAACGTTGCGTACGAAACTTAGGTATATCTCTTTGATTATGTAAGTACGTTGCTGTTTCTAAATAAAAACACAACGTGTAAAAAAAAGTGATCATTTATGGAATATAACGCGCTTGTAATTTGCACATATTGGATTTTTAATTTATTGAAAAACCCCAAAATTATGCATATTTTTCTTATATCGTATTCATTAAGCCTCTTTTTCTTTTCATGTAGACACAGAGACTAAAACACCCATAATCCTGTAATATATTCATCTCCTACTCATCATTTAAAGCGATTTCAGAAGAAAAACATGTTCCATGCACCAAGTGAAAGAGTTTGTTTGTTTATCTGAACAAGACATCCTTAAATATGAACACGGAAGTCAGAATTTCTCATTTTCTGGAATAATGATGACCCAATTGTTTGATTTCTCTATGGGAAAATACGATTTGTCGTAGTTATTGTATATTATATATGAAATGGAGCAAAGTATCTTATAGAAAGGCTTGTGATTGCAGGTGAGCATGAAAGTCAAAAAGAGTTTGTTATGAGGCACGAAATCACAGAACATAGGAATGAGATAGAAAGGAAGGAGGGTTTAAAAGGCAGAGACAGTGTAAAGCTTATCTGAATAAGAAGTTTGAATGCTCGAAAGGCAAAGGAACAAATGGTGTTCTAATTATTGGGGACGTGAACGGTTGAGATGATTTCTGAGTTAGCAAGATGTTCTAGAATTGGCACAAAATCTATATATATAGAATTAATTGAAGTAGATTAATTGGTTTGGTTTGACGTTGATTGATGTAAACGTGAACGCGGAAGAAACGGTCAATGAGAAAGAAAGAGAGAAGTTATTATAAAAGAAAATACTAAAATTTTAGGTAAATTGCACTTTGATTATTATTTATTTCCTCTCTCTTCTTTGAAAATTAAGGAATTTATCCGTCTTTTGTTCACAACTTGGTTTAGATGCCGGCCGAAACGTCCAATCCACGGACTATTCCTACGATATGATAAACCTTTTGAAACACAACTCAAAAATATATATATGCTAGTTATTTGCCTTGCTTCAATTGATATAAATTGTGTGTAATAAAAATAAAATTATTTCATTCATTATAACTTCATTCTATTGTAACATGTCATGTCGATGAAATAATATATATATATAATACAAGTTAACAACTCAAATCAATTACTATTAATTTGTTGATATAAATATTATTTTTTTAAAACTGAAGAAAATATAAAAGTAAGAAAAATTCAAGCATAGAAAAATATATCAATTTATCTCTCCTCTGACTCTTCACTCTCTGTAGTCTATTTCTTTCCATATATTTATTCCTTCTTTTTCACCTATTCGTATTCATATTTGTTTTTAGTATATTCAATTATTATTCCTTAGTAAATAATTTAATAATTTAATCTACTTTAGTATTGAGTCAGAATTATGTGTGTGAACAACTCAGTTAAAGCACACAAAAGTCAAATTATATATGTAAATCACATATCTTTCAATGAACTAAGAAATAAATAAATAAATATAATACTAAATCCTAAAAACAAAGAAAATTAAATATATTGTTCTTATATGTCCTGTTGTGACTACACTCCGCATTCATTTCATGACATGCTTTTTCACACTTATAAGTTTGGACAAATAGTAAAATAATGAATTTATATTTCTCCTTTAGGTTTATAAGGAGAGAAAATAATTCCACGAAAGGAGAGAACTTTGCAGTATATATTTATTCGTGCTAATATTTTTGTGTTTATGACCTTTTATTATATNTAAAGCACACAAAAGTCAAATTATATATGTAAATCACATATCTTTCAATGAACTAAGAAATAAATAAATAAATATAATACTAAAACCTAAAAACAAAGAAAATTAAATATATTGTTCTTATATGTCCTGTTGTGACTACACTCCGCATTCATTTCATGACATGCTTTTTCACACTTATAAGTTTGGACAAATAGTAAAATAATGAATTTATATTTCTCCTTTAGGTTTATAAGGAGAGAAAATAATTCCACGAAAGGAGAGAACTTTGCAGTATATATTTATTCGTGCTAATATTTTTGTGTTTATGACCTTTTATTATATGATGATTTCAATTTTTATTTAATATATATATATATATATATATATATATATATATTTATTAATAAGGAGGAGAAAAATTACACTAATATTAAGATGCTAAATTTAAATTGTAAAATGTTAATTCATAGTCTAAATAAAATAATAATAATTAACATTATTTTACTATTAAATATATTTGTAACATTTTATTTAGAATATAAGTTTATTAAAATAATATCATTAAAGTTAATTATTGCATTCGATGATTGTTCCTTTGGAGTTCAACTCTTCCTCGTTATTTTAGTTTTAAAAGATATCTCAAAAAGTTAATGAAAGAAGATGTATTTAAATTGTTCTTGGTGATGTCAGACTATTGGATATACTAAAGAAAATAAATATTTGATTTTGAAACTATTTTTCTATTTCCTTTGGTGAGGACTTGAGGGTTACAATTCCCTTGATAAAAAGGATTTGTGTTTGGAATCTCGTTTCGTTCCTATAATCAATGTTAATTATAACATTTCGATTTTTGGGATATCTTGATTACGAGTAAAATTTAAAAAGTTTTAAAATCATCATACCATCACGGAAATCCATTTACATAATACCGAAATTTGTAAAATAAAAACGAAATAAAATAAACCCGATTACATTGTCTCTAACATTTATAGTACAAAAACTTTAAATAACACAAGTCTTATTTTTACTCTTGCGTCTCTATCATGCATCTGGAGCATCTGCAACATCTGCTAACCAAAAGTTATACGATCATCGCAAGACACACACAACCACAAACACAAACAAATATAGGTAAACTACCATAGCACAACCAATAACAATAAAATATGTACATAGTAAGCAAACACAACTTAATAACAAATCAATCATCTACAATGTTATCCTACTAACAGAATCATCTATACACCATGATCATCATCAACATCCTCATCAACTATATCATTACTATACCATCAACGTCATCCTTATCAACATCGTCTCCAAACACATCGTAACTACAAATCATCATCACATGTACCTCAATCAGAACTAATGTCATCATGAATAAAACCATGAGTCTCCACAATATCATAACTCCATATTGAAAAGAATCAGCCACACTCTTGTACCATATCTCAAACCTGTAGCCTCTCCTACAGGTCTGCTCGAGTAGTCCCGCCTACCTGGCTAAGGAACATGTTTCCTGCCACACAAAGACAAAGCAAACATCGTCAACCTCATACAAAGAATGTTCAATACCCGAGCACCCCCTTTTCGCACACAAGTGATAACACTCTAGATTTACATATTTTTCTCTGTTAAAAATCATTTCTTAGATTTCTTTAGTTTTTAATTTCTTAGAATTAGGCTAGTTTTATGTTTTTCTTTTAATTCTTTAGAATTGTAAAATTTTAGTTAAAAATAGGTTTTTAGATGTAATTTTTAATCTTTGATAATAATTAGGAAATTAGTATGTTTTTGAAATTCTTTTAATAAAAATGTTTGGTTTTAATTAGGTTTTAATCTCATAATATTTTTTTTCTAACTCTTTTATTATTTTAGGATCTGGTTTGGGCTTGAACAGCCAGCAGAAACACTGGGCCCTGATCCATCTTTGGGCTATTTTGTGGCTGAATCTATTGAACAGCAGGGAGCAACAATTGGGCCAATTCTCCTTTAATGAAACGTTGCGTTTCAGAGGCTGTCATTGGGGTCTCAGATTTGCAAATCATTTTGGCAAAATGAAGAAGTCTTCGTGCATTTGAGTAAAAGAAAAGAACCTTCGAGCTAAGCTAGGGCTCCCATGAGTGAAGAGAGTTGAAGAGAGGAGCACATTACCTGCCCAAAGGAGAAGAGCTTCCTGGATAGCTGACCGGTGAAGATAAAGAGGAGAAGATGATTGGAGCTGACCAGTGAGAAAGAAGAGCTGACCGGAGCTGCCACGTGGAGAGATCGAAGCGTCAGCAAGGTTCTCCATCTCCCATTTTTTTCGTTTTTCCCCTTTCCTTTTCCATCTTTTGTTTTCTTTTGTTTTTCTGACCCTATAAAAAGGGCTTTCACCTTGTAAATACATACTTTACACACTTTGAGATACACTCTCTGTTCATAGTTCTAAGCTTTTTAGGTTAGGGTTCCTTTCCGCTTTCGTAGAAGTAGAGTTCTCGACTTTTGGATTTTGTTGAGACGATCGCGAGGGTGACAGGCCGCGAGAGTCTTGGTGATTTCCGGTAGTTTGTAAAATTTTCTTTTCATGCTAATAAAGTTGAGT
>NW_025910457.1:51145-81122 GCF_018835915.1 Vigna umbellata
TTCCATGAACATTACAAGAAAGTTAAAGACCTATTGATTTAGAGAAGCCTTGAGTCAAGCACTGTCATTTAGAGTCTTTTCAAAGTTGTGAATGGTAGTTGGCATGACATGATTGAGTGAAACAGGATTGTCCCTAAACACTTGAGTGATTTGAGTGCATACACTACACCCTGTGAGGTTGAGACTGACTGCTACTTGTTCATATGTTTGCTTTGCTGAGATAGATTGGATTAAGCTGTTATAATGCTTGCTGAAATTGCTGAAGTTTGAATCTTAAGTTGAGAATTCTTTTGCTGCAGTTCTGATTGATGAAATAGCTAGAATTGGTTTGATTTTGCAGGTTTGAATAAGCTGAAATAGGATTTAGAAGTTTCTTGTTGTGTGTCTTTAGTTTTTTTTTGAACAAGTCTTTGCTTTTGCTTTTTCTTTTTAGTTTGTCCCTGCCCAGGAGGGAAGTTGTCTAAGTGTGGGGGTGTGATAACACTCTAGATTTACATATTTTTCTCTGTTAAAAATCATTTCTTAGATTTCTTTAGTTTTTAATTTCTTAGAATTAGGCTAGTTTTATGTTTTTCTTTTAATACTTTAGAATTGTAAAATTTTAGTTAAAAATAGGTTTTTAGATGTAATTTTTAATCTTCGATAATAATTAGGAAATTAGTATGTTTTTGAAATTCTTTTAATAAAAATGTTTGGTTTTAATTAGGTTTTAATCTCATAATATTTTTTTTCTAACTCTTTTATTATTTTAGGATCTGGTTTGGGCTTGAACAGCCAGCAGAAACACTGGGCCCTGATCCATCTTTGGGCTATTTTGTGGCTGAATCTATTGAACAGCAGGGAGCAACAATTGGGCCAATTCTCCTTTAATGAAACGTTGCGTTTCAGAGGCTGTCATTGGGGTCTCAGATTTGCAAATCATTTTGGCAAAATGAAGAAGTCTTCGTGCATTTGAGTAAAAGAAAAGAACCTTCGAGCTAAGCTAGGGCTCCCATGAGTGAAGAGAGTTGAAGAGAGGAGCACATTACCTGCCCAAAGGAGAAGAGCTTCCTGGATAGCTGACCGGTGAAGATAAAGAGGAGAAGATGATTGGAGCTGACCAGTGAGAAAGAAGAGCTGACCGGAGCTGCCACGTGGAGAGATCGAAGCGTCAGCAAGGTTCTCCATCTCCCATTTTTTTCGTTTTTCCCCTTTCCTTTTCCATCTTTTGTTTTCTTTTGTTTTTCTGACCCTATAAAAAGGGCTTTCACCTTGTAAATACATACTTTACACACTTTGAGATACACTCTCTGTTCATAGTTCTAAGCTTTTTAGGTTAGGGTTCCTTTCCGCTTTCGTAGAAGTAGAGTTCTCGACTTTTGGATTTTGTTGAGACGATCGCGAGGGTGACAGGCCGCGAGAGTCTTGGTGATTTCCGGTAGTTTGTAAAATTTTCTTTTCATGCTAATAAAGTTGAGTCTTGTGTTCTTGTTTTGTTCTTGTTTATGTCTCGATTTTGTTCGTTGTTTTTTTGATTTCTGTACTTGTTATGTGTTGAGAAAATGAATTGGACTCTGATTCTCTGCATTCTGTGATTCCTTTATGGAATTAATTGACTCCACAGTGAGTATTCTTTATCGAGATGTCTTCTCGAGTCGGAGATGAATCCAATGCATAAAGATTGATTCGGTTTTGTATTTCTATTCTGTTTCTTTCTATTTTCCAGTATGTGTGATTTCAATTTCAGTGTTATATTCCTGTTCTTGTGAAAGTGTGCATTGATTGAATAATTGAGTGAGAATTTCCATTTTTAGTTCTGAAATATGAACTCAAAAGACCCCAAGGAGGGCTTACATTTCTCGGAATGTCTTTCTGAAGAGGAATTGAGACTCTTTCATTCAATCTATTGCACATTTGTCTCTGTTCTTTGTTTTTAGTAATTTTGTAAAACTATTTTAGTGTTTGTTAATTTTCTTCATCATTGATTACTTTCCAGATTAGAATAGCCACTTTATCCATGCATTTCATATAGGTTCACATTCAATTGACTCGTAGGATCTGTTTAGCTTTTAATTTCCAAATTTAATTGTTTCTTTCAATACATTACAGTTTTGGTTTTAAATCATTTTAGTTACATTCACTTATCATGTTAGTTTAGATTCTGTTCTGTTATACATAGATTCTATAGTTTAGCTTAGGTTTTATTTTCTTCCATTTTATTTTTTTGATTTCTCTTTTATACAGATTTGATTTCTTTATTTTCTTATTTTCATTGTTTCATTTTTTTTTCCCCACCTTGCTTTAGTAGTTATTAGATAGTAAATAAATACAAGATTTAATTCTACACTTTAAGCTTAATTTTAGCCGAGTCTTTGGATTGATACCTAGGTTGTCCCTATACTTCATTAGTGGGGAAACTTAGTTTGTTCTGATTTTAGGCGACAAAAATCGGTTTAACAACAAGGCCAAAGGGAGTCGTTATCTCGTATCAGACGATCGATAGTCTCAGGCTTTACTAGGTACAACAAGTAGACCTATCTTCCACTCTTATGCTCATCAACCATACACTCAAGTACATCTCAACACTCACACATTGCAACATCACTCAAAGTTCATCATATACATAAGGAAAACAACAATTCTCATTCTCTATCTAACACTATTCACTCGTCATTATCTAAAGTCTCATTCAAAACCCAATGTATCTAATATAAACCCCTCATGAGTTCCGCTCTAACAATAGATTAGAAAATAAATAAATAAATATTAGTCAATAACAGACAAAAAATAATAAACCATTTATTAATCTAATTAATCATTATACCCTCATTAACTTCCTTTTTATTCTTCATAGAACAAAAACAAAGCTCAATCGCAGAATCAAGAACCCTAAAAACGCTACAAACAAGGGGTCTTCTTCTTCACGGCACACCCCCAAATCGTAAGCAAAAAATGCGAGAACAGAAAGCCTCAGAGCAACACACCACTACGAGCCTTGCCGCCATGAAGATGCTGGAAAACGACAACCCTCGCACCGCGGTAACGTCGCTGTTGTGATACCCGTCACCACCAAAGAGGTCGTCGCGCATGAGCCACCAAACATGAGCCCCCTCGCTTCCTTTGGAAAACGCGTCAGAACCAAAGTAATAGAAGGAGAGGAAACAACGCCTCCTTGTTGTGAAACGAAACAAAGCCTAACGATTGGAGAAGAAAAGGTTCTCTGCAAACTGAACCAGAGAAACGAAGAGCACAAAAAACCTCCTCCCTAGTAAAAAAACGCAGAGTCCAAGAAGAAACATAACAAATAAAAGGAAGGAAGCATCCCTCCTTGCGATGCGGCTTGAACAGAGCAAAGGAGAAGGAGAAGACTCTGTGCAACGAAGAACCCAAAGTTGGGTTTTATTCGAGAATTAGAATCTAAGAGTTTCAAACGAAAACTCTGATTAGGCAAAGTAACCCCTTTGGGCTTAGAAAGAACATAAGGGGATTTAATTAGGGGTTAGGAAAAACAAATCAAATTTAGAAATTTAATTAGAACCCTAAAAGATCAGACATTCATTAAAAATGAATTCTAATCCTATTCAATCTCTAATTATAATTAGGAGAAAACCATAATTCCAAAGATGATTCTAAATATAATTAGGCTTAATTTCACATATTCATGAAAAAGAAGAAACCATTATTTAGATGGTCATAAAATAGAGTTCCATGGTTACATATACTTTTAAAAAGCACAAACATCACACCATCTTACAAAACTCTTAAAATTAAGATCAGTAATTAAGGTTAGCTTCCCACATCTTAGTCAATAAGAAAGCTCTAAGAGTGAAGACAAATCAATCACGAACGCACGTTTCTGCTATCTTCTAAAAATATTTTCTCTTCTTTAATCTCTCTGTCTCATTGTGCTCTCTCTTCTTTTTTCTCAATTTTTACGTACCTCTTTCTTTTACGCTTCCTTTCTTTTTATTTCTTGTTCAATAAGTTCTTATTTTATTTTTGAAATTAAAATATTTTATAACTTAAGAGTAACTGTTTAGATAGTGCTACCTTTAAAATCTCAATCAGTTTTATAACGGTTAGATTCCACGTTCTATTTTCTAATTTTCGACTTATAATTTTTACACCTCAATACACAGGAAAAATACACTATTGCCCTTTGGCAAAAATATAACTAAAAAAAATATAACTAAATAAAACAAAGGTTTCTCATAAACCTCTTTCTTTTTAAACCCTTCCTGAAAAATCCTATATCTTAGTTTCTATTTTTTCCAACTTAGAATCTTTCTGCCAGATAATCTTTTATTGTATATAATATGTAGTGAACAAAAAAAAGAATAAAATGAAATTTTTTGAAACATCGGAAAAAGTAGTCATTTATATGAAAAAAAAGTAGAATTTTTAAGAACTCAAGGGGGATCCACTTGCATTCGTCAAAGAAAGAGTGGATCCCTGTTTAGTTCTTATACTTTCATTTCAAAAACCAAAATAGAATACGATTACTAGAGAGATGAGCCCAATCCGGAATATGAACTATAAAAGAAAATACCAATTAAACCAATCACAGTAATACCAGTTACAGTACCTATTATCCAAAGAGGAATTCTTCCAGTAGTATCGGCCATTTATCCCACTTTTCTCCACATTTAATCACGTATTTGAACTCACTTTCATTCAATTCTAAACACACATCTCTACCAACAAGCCAACACATCACATTGAAAGTATAGAACCTCATAAATTTAACAATCATACAACAACATGTGTTACACTTATATCAACAGAATAAATAAATAACATAGAACTTTATGTTTTATTCAAGACTTGCATACCAACTGAGTTACACAACACCTTGTGAACTCATGCAGATTTTAATAAAATATACTCAAGTCTTATTTATAAGTTCTACATTTTCTCGGTCTTACATTAATGTTGCAACTTCAAGTTCATTAAAATAACATCATTAGGATCAAACATTATATAAAAGTATTTTTTGCTTTGGAACTCAAAACTCCATAGTAATTTTATCCTTAAAAAACATCTTAAAAAATTAAAAGAGAAAAATGTATTTAAGTTATTTTAAATCTCAACTCCTGAACGATGTATGACTATTAAATGTATTAAAACATAATTAATTTTTCAACGTAATTCTTGCACTAGTGCAGAACGGGCTATAGACGTCCGTTCTGTGGGCCCTTTGACGTCCGACCTCCAACGGACGTCTATGCGGGTGACGTCTATGTAGACGTCCGTTGTGCAGGCCGACGTTTATACAAACGTCCGCTATGTCAGGCCGGACGTCATATAAACGTGCTATGTCAGGCCAACGTCTATATAGACGTCCATATAGACGTCCGGCACCTCGACCCTTGACGTCTACTTGGCTGTATTGTTAGTGGTAGGGGCTTGGGGGGTTGGACGTCCGTTTGTGCACTGCCGGAACGACCTAAGAATGTAGCCCAGAAACAGTCAAAGGGAGGGAAATCGATCGATTTAATCCGCCCAAAAACTGTAGCCCATAAAACAGTCAAAGAATCCGCCAAAGAACACGCAAGAGACTGCAAAAAAAGTACCGAAAACGATTTTTATCGGTTCAAAATCAAAGGTATTTCATCACAGAGCAATGTAATCGGATTGAAAAGTTAATTTAAACGGTCCAAAAAAGAGAAAACGCACCTGGAAAATCAATGGAGCAGACAGCGTTCGCGGGGAGAAGACGAGCGAACTGCTCGCGGGTTCGCGTTTACATATTAATTACTGTTATAGACGTCCATCCCTCCCAGGACGGACGTTCAAGTGGCTGACACATGGAGAGTTGAAACGTTCAGTGTTCAGCCTAGTGAACGTCCGCGCCCTCCCAGGACGGACGTCTATAATTTTATAAACGTCCGCGCCCTCCCAAGACGGACGTTCAAGTGGCTGACACATGGGGAGTTGACGTTCAGTGTTCAGCCTAGTGAACGTTCGCGCCCTCCCAGGAGGACGTCATAATATTATAAACGTCCGCGCCCACCGAGGACGGACGTTCAAGTGGCTGACACATGGGGAGTTGTGAAACGTTCATGGTTCAGCCTAGTGAACGTCCGCGCCCTCCAGGACGGAGCTATAATATTATAAAGTCTGCGCCCTCGAGGACGGACGTCAAGTGGCTGACACCATAGGGGGAGTGACGTTCAGTGTTCAGCCTAATGAACGTCGCGCCCCCCAGGACAGACGTCTATAATATTATAAACGTCCGCGCCTCCCAGGACAGACGTCATTAATATTATAACGTCCGCGCCCTCCAGGACGGACGTTCAAGTGGCTGACACATTGGGTAGTTGAAACGTTCAGTGTGTAGTCTAGGAACGTCCGTCCTGGGAGGATGGACGTCTATAAGATTATAAACGTCCCGCCCTCCGAGGACAGACGTTCAAAACGGCTGACACATAGGGAGTTGACGTTCAGTGTTCAGCCTAATGAACGTCCGCGCCCTCCAGGACGGACGTCTATAATAATTAAAACGTCTGCGCCCTCTCAGGACGGACGTTCAAGTGGCTGACACATTGGTAGTTGAAACATTCAGTGTTCAGCCTAGTGAACGTCCGTCCTGGGAGGAAGGAGTCTATCTTATAAAACGTTCGCGCCCTCCCAGGATGGACGTTCAAGTGGCTGACATATGGGGAGTTGACGTTCAGTGTTCAAGCCTAGTGAACGTCGCGCCCTCCCAGGACGGACGTCTATATTATTATAAACGTCCGTCTCGCCCCAGGACGGACGTTCTAACGGCTGACCATGGGGACTGAAACGTTCACTTGTTCAGCCTACTAGACGTCCGTCCCCCCCAGACGGACGTTCATAGTATTATAAACGTCCGTCTCGCCCCAGGACGGACGTTTTAAGGGCTGACCAGGGGGACTGAAACGTTCACTTGTTCAGCCTACTAGACGTTCGTCCCCCCCAGACGGACGTTCATAATATTATAAAAGTCCGTCTCGCCCAGACGGACGTTCTAAGGGCTGACATGGGAGCCTAGTAGACGTCCGTCCCACTACCACGGACGTCTATAATATTATTAAACGTCCGGCTCGACCAAGGACGGACGTCTCGAGTTTTACTTATTTACGAATATGCCACCTGTCAATTATATACGTTGGGGCTTTTGTGGACGGACGTCTATGGAGGGACGTTAAAAGCCAATTCTGCACTAGTGTTGTAAACTCTTTTTCCCTTAAACCTTTCAAATACTTAACCGTATATATTGAAATATGTAGACTCTTAAGCATGTAATACTTAATCATCCAATCTTAAGCAACGTAATGCTAATATTGTAGCTAATGATAGATAATTATCATCATAAACTTTAATTAAATGTCAAGTTTTCCTTATAAATTTGGATATTTGTAATTGTTTTTATTTTTTTTATCTATTAAGCATTTAATTTTTTATATTTTTCAATTAAGTTATTGTTATTTAATTCTTTTGTTATCTAGATAATGTGACAACTACATCTTGCTTATTTGTCTCCACTTGTTAAAAAAAGGTTTGATTCTATATAAGATTAATATAAAATTGATAATACACTTAATGCAAAATGACTTTTATTATTTTAGCCAAGAAGTATTGGATATTTAATAGCTAGATCATCATGCTCTGAATGACTCTTACCTCATTACTTACAATGATTAAGACATTATCTGATTACCAGAACTGATAGGACCATTCTTATTATCAAACACATTTTTAATGAAAATAAATAAATAAAAATCACTTTTAACGTTTACATTTATTTATTCATCACATAATAAGATAAGTAACAAAGATAAACCAACGCAGCAAGGTAATAAACGATAGTATCCAATCAATAAAAAAATAAAAAATATTCTAAAAGGTTTAAATACTCGTTAGAGATATAACAGATTTAAATTAAAATACACAATTTTTATAACTTAAAAATAAGTCTATACATACTTTAAGTTGAGTCGATTCATAATACTAAAAATCAGGTCTCTCTTCCATCGTTTTATTGTGCCATGACATTGATGGGAGACAAATATAAAACATACATCAATATAACATTCTTAGAATTTTCCACTTTTAAGAGACAGAACGAATGAATCAAATGAAGAAGCCGATTTTTTTGAAATGTGGTGCAGTGGCCCATCTTTTACATCACATTTTTGTACCCTAAACCAACCTCTCTAGTCATCAACTCTGTAACAATGTCGGCCTCTCATAATTAACTTCATTTTCATTTGAAAAGATGTAACGTGATTTAAAAGGAATGGACCATTGAAATTAAACTCAATAATATTTCACAGATGTAATAACTTAAATCTTCAAGAGATTGTATAATAGAGGATTCCATGACAGATAAGCTAGCCAACATCATGATTAAAGTCATTCCACCTATATTCACAGCATTGTTAGATTTACTCGTTGTTGCAAGTCACCTGTTAATTAGAATAAAATTAAATGGGTTAATATATATAGAAAATGAATGACAAATTATTTAAGTAATTAAATCCAACTTAGATTTGCAACTTTCGTAATTTCAGTAAATATATTAATGGTTTAATGTTCAATGATCTATGATAAAGTTTAATTTAAATATAGAATGAATATTTTTATTATTTTAAAAAATTATATACACACACACACGCATATATATTATATATTAAGAAATAAATAACCATTTATTTATTTATTTAAAATATTTCACTGTTCATAACTTTTAAATTCTTTGTATTACCTTTTATCTTTCTAAAATAATGTTCATTCTCTTTTCTGTATTAGAGCATAAAAGATTGGAGGTATCAACAAAAAATTTGATCTGGATTTGTATTGAGTATTTTTTTCTCGAATTAAAGTTCTTTGTTTTTATTTTGCGTGGCATGTTGGGTTAAAGCTAACCAAGTTAATATGTGGAAACCATTAATGTTTGTTCGCTAGATTTGTAATAATGTTTTTGGTTTTGTGAATTAACTTTGAATGATATACGTTGTAACTTCTTTAACTGTCATGAGTTTTTGAAATAGTTCTTGAAAACCACATCAATACATCAATTTCTGAATTCTTAGATTTATATGGAATTTGAAGGTTTTATAGGAACTGATTTAATGTAAAAATATTCAAATTTCTATAGATTTTTAACTGTAATATTTTGAGCACTGTTTTTGTTGATTTAGATAATAGATTTAGAATATTATCGACAGAGGACTATTGGATGGGGAGGAAATTTTTTATGTAAAATGACTAATAATTCTTAAAAGATAGATATTAATTCTTAACAATGAAATGACAACATAAAACCTATGAAAAGTTTATTAAGATAGAGAGAAAAGTCGTGTTTATAGGGCTTATGTCATTTTAAATTATCTTTCGTTGAATCAAATTAAAAGCAGGTTTCTTAACACATGATTAACATATAATCACAAATTACATTTTTCAAATATGAAACACAATTATGCAAATTGCTTCTAATGTGTGTCCTGATTTTAATTTTGATGGATTAAATGAAAATAGACCAACTCCTCTTTTTTAGAACCCATTCTAGGTTTTTTAAAAAGATTAAAAGACCAATTATGTTGAGTTGAGGAATTAAAATAATTTTTAACCGATTTTATATAATTTTTGAATAAAAAGGTTTTACAACAAAAGTGCATCTCTTTCTTTCAGAAAGCAGAAATGGCTATGGTGAAGAATGTCTTTCTACAAGGGTAAAAAGTGCCCATTGAACATTACAACAGGAATTACTGACATTTGAAGTACAATTTATTTCTATAATTTGGTTTACAAAATTACTTTTTTCTTTTTTTCAGTTTTACCTACACTATGTCTTCAGTATTATTGCGAATTTACAGACTGAGTATGATATTAAGCCCCCAATAAAAATAGAAAAAAAAAAGTTAGTAAAAGTATTTGTTGAGATGGCCCATTCAATCATGACCACATGCAATTAGTGTTGGTAAACGGTTAAACTCCGGTCAAACACCAAGAAAATTTTAACCTGAAATCTGATGGAAATCGAAGCCATAATTCAATTTTCTTGTGGAAACAATGATTGGCATAATTTTAAATAATATTATGTAAAACAGATAAAAGAATGCAAGGAAAGCATCCTCTTAGAAAGATGAGTCAACAAAATGAAGCAATTCACTAGATTACAGCGAAACACCATGCAAATCGTCTGCAGTAACAGAAAGCACACGCATAGAATAAAAGGATCACAAAGCTCTATGGTGATTTTCTAGAGACCAACAACATGCTCTATTGCAACATCCTAAATGTAAACTATCACGACAGAGGCTAGCCTTCTCGTATGCACACCAATTCCTAGCCAATACCTGCTTCACTTCATTGCAAAATGTAACTTTGTTAAGGTAAAAGGTAAAACCCTATATCATTTGCTTACACGGTAGACAACCTACCTATGCCTCTTCACCACCAGCAGCTCGGACAGAATCCACCTTTTGTTCTTCTGTTAAAAAAGAATATTTAATTAGCTAGGGAACCATAGATACTAGTGTTGGGTTGGCAGGATCACAGAACAACGAAAGGAAAATAGCTATAAAATCAAAATGGAGAGAATAGCCAAGTTAAAGAACAGAAAAATAAGTATATTTGTCAGTAAATCAACATCAAATATGATAACCAATAGAAGGAATACATAGTGTAAACAAAGATTGAAAAACAAAACTGGGAAAACATCACCTACGAAAAATTTAAGTTGCCGCTAGGTTGCAGAATTTGGGATTAAGATCACATGGAAGATGAGTTAAAACATTTCTCCAAAGCTTTTCAATGAAGTCAACATTTTTTAAATTTGTTGCTTCAAAGCAATTTAACAATAATATCTTGATCAGATTTCCCAAATCGTCCCTAGTTTATTTTCAACTTAGAGTGTTACACTGCGAGGTACAGGCTTTTCTTCTATACTCTGGAGTTCTAATAAACAGGATTATTCAATTATTTGCAAAGGAAAGTATTGACTTTTTTCGGAACAAATCAATTCCAATTATGTACAAGTTATTATCATCTCATTCTTTCAATCTTGTTTGGAGACACAACAAAGTAAGAATCGATATTTACTCAGCTGAAAAATGTAGTGCATTGATAATAACAGGCATAGAGATCCACCAAAAACTTGTGTAGTAAATTTCTCTCCAAATAAGCATAACATCACATAAAAGGAAGTCACAACGACCACAAACGAATAACCATATCAACCATAAATCACGACAGTATCCACTATACCTGAAATGGACTTTCTATATCAAATAAAAAAATAAAATCGGACAAGTTACACTATCACCGTATATTTCAAGAAATTAGTGACCCAATAATATCCCTCCCTCTTTTTACATTACTTTGTCCTTCCTTAATCTATGTAACTACATAAAAAATAGGATATTTGTATTAATGGTCAGGGTATGTGGTGTTACGAATCATAAATAAACAAAGGTTTGCGAAGGGTAAAAAAAAAAGGAGGGGTGTCAGGTGAAATTTTGTTAAACCTCGGAGAATGTGTAATTTACACTAAGAAAAATCATCTATGTAATTTACATTGCAGACAAAGTCTAGCTAACAAAGTGATAGAGAACATTAATTTCCATTAATCACTACCTCCATCTTCAGGGATGTCAGAAGTCCACAAGGTGAGGTTGTCCCTCAGAAGCTGCATAATTAGGGTGCTGTCTTTGTAAGACTCCTCACTCAGAGTATCCAACTCAGAGATTGCTTCATCAAATGCCTGCTTTGCAAGGTGACAAGCCCTGAAATATAAGAGTACAGAGTTAAACTTGTTAAACAGGCAAACTTAGACACATAGTATATTAACAAGGAGGGGAGCCAATAAACAATAATACTCAGGACAATAAAATATAAAAACAATACCTTTCAGGAGAGTTCAAAATTTCATAATAAAAGACAGAAAAGTTCAAAGCCAGACCCAGTCGGATAGGATGCGTAGGAGGTAACTCAGCCTCTGCAGTAGTGGAAGCTGTCTGAAATAATTAAGAATTGTTCAGATCAACATGAAAGGCCGAAATATACTTTGGCAAGTTAGCAGCCAAATTCATATCAGTGATGCCTACATCTAAATAAATGTTAAAGTGCCACACTAGTAAAGCTGATAAAAAGTCACAAGACAGAAACTT
This sequence comes from Vigna umbellata, assembly GCF_018835915.1. The sequence continues at coordinate 63,262 of NW_025910457.1, forward strand.
GGTATGATGAAATTATGCCTGAAAAACAAACACTAACCTACTGTATCAATACTCCCTCGCTCCCTCATTTAATTTTTCCCTCATTACCGTGTATACTACAACCTTGATGATAAAGAACCACTAGAATCACTATTTCAATATTCACATGGCCAATGACTATGGCAAACAATCCATCAACATAAGCATACATATTAACATTAGTGTCGACAGTATTCCAATCATATGATTTATATTACAATAATAGATGGTTGACTAGACAATTACCTTGAGGAAATTTTTTAAAAAAGTCAATGACTCATTGACATCATCAGATTAGCAAAAGGAAAAACCAATAAGCAAGACTTGCAAGTTAACAATAAAGGAATGCAAAACATATCGTTTCTCCTCTCTGCCCTTGGTTACTGGAGACATGCTAAGAAGCAAAGCAACCAACAGAATACATCATGAATCACCAGGCATCAAAGATCAAGACATTTTAAAATTGTAACCACAACAGATGCAAGAGGTCGAAAATACAAGCATACCTGATACGCTTTCATGGAATGATCAGCAGCCTCTTTTCTCTCTTCACCGGACTTGAACTCCGCGAGATACCGGTAATAGTCACCCTTCCTGCAGCCAACAACAGAGACATGAACACACATGAAACTCTAAATCCACAGTGAGAGACAAAAAAGATAAGTCAGCACTCACATTTTGTAGAAAAAGACACTAGGTTCACCAGTAGTGCTAGAGGGGATAAGGTGCTCATCAATAACAGTCATGATATCACTGCAGATATTGGACAACTCAGACTCCACCTTCTGCCTATACTCCTTTATCCGCTTCACACTCACATCGTTCCCTTTCGCCTCTTCCTTCTGCTCAATCGACGAAAGAATCCTCCACGAAGCCCTACGAGCACCCACCACGTTCTTGTACCCTACCGACAAAAGGTTCCGCTCCTCAACCGTCAGTTCCACGTTTAGCTTCGCCACATTCTTCATTGCATCCACCATTTCTACCACATCAAACACTCTAAATCTCAGAATTCGTCTCCACGAAATTCAAATTCAAAACAAATTCAAATTAAACCAGAAAAAGTGATTTCCAAATTAAACATCTAGGTCAGCACAGTAGTGACACTCAAATCTCAACGCAGAAAAATCGGTAGAAAAAAAAAACCGACAGCGTGGAAGCATTTAAAAGAATGGATTACTACAAAATACCTTCATAGCGTTCGGCTTGTTCGGCGAGCTTGGCAACGTAGACGAAGTTATCGCGTTCCTTGGTGGAGGCCATGGAGGATCTGCAACTTTCTCTCTCCTCTCACTTTCTCTCTCTAGAAAATTGTGTGTGTTGTGTTGTGAGTGTTTGCAAGTTGATGAGCGCAGGGTTAGTTGTGGAGAGACAGGGCACGACGGCACGGGTTGGTCGTGGGCGATCACGATTCCGCACGCGTATCAGGGAGAGTGTTTGTCACGCGTTTGTGTTCATGCAAAGAGTGGGGAGGCTGTGATGGTGACGGGAGAGGTAGGCGCGTGGGATTGGGAGGGAGGCAAATTGATTGGCGTTTGGTGGGCATTGAAATTTCAAATTCACTTTTTTTGTCTTTTTGAAAATGAGGGGTTGTTGTTCACACGGAAACATTAAAAATTAATACTATATTTCTGTGTATGATGGAATTCTTCATTGGATCATGATATTTTAACAACTATTTTTAACAACTTTTTGACAATAGAACACTTGTCACCATTTTATTAGTTTGCTTGAATTTATTTTTAAAATAATATTTAAAACGGATCAATCATAAGTCATCACGTTGTCAAAAAATTGTCAAAAAAAAGTTGTCAAAATAACTTTTTCCTTCTTCATTTCGGTCCAGTTCCTCCTTCTTCACCCTTCGATATAATCTAACGCTCAGGATGAATTGATGTATTAATTTCAACTGTACAGTCGGTTACATAATGGTACCTCTAATATTTGAATGAACTAATATGATACTGATTAAAAAAATGATTTTTCAACTAAGCGATAAATAAATTGATTCAATCATTGACGAGTTGGTGTATGTTTAGTCTAAAATAAATCGAAAATATATACAAAGTGCACAAATCCAACTCAGCACACATTGAAGTATTTTGATTTATATGATAATTAGTATGGTCAAATATAACTCGAACCAATGCGTGTGTAGACTTCTAGAACGACTCTTGTGTGATTTGGCTTTGTTAGGCACTAGCAATATTGTTTTGAACAACATAATATTATGTTGGATTATCCTTTTTGGTTTTCAAACATAGTTTCAAAATTAATTAGACATCTAATTAATATTTAATGAAGATGATAAATTACTAAGATTACTTTTTGGCTTGACAAGAAGACAAGACCAGTTTTATAATGATTTAAATTAATATTATTTTTTCTGAATTATTCATTGAAGGTGGAGACAACATTCATAATCTTATTCTATCTTATAGTTTCCATACAAGAATATTTTTTTCAACTTCTTCTAAAACCGTCATAAGACAGCAGGGATCACCATAAAACTATTGTCATCTGACTTCAAACTTTGGAAGTTAACAGTGTTTACATTTCTCAAATGTGGATTGTCGAGCAAGAATATTATTTATCTTTTCTATATCATGCTATTAATTTAATAAGGATTAATGTCATCTCAAAATTTGTAAGTATTTTAAAAATAAAAAGAATAGAAAGACAGATAAAATAAATTAAAATAGTAACCAGAAGTATGTAAATATCAAACTTAACACCATGCATATTTCACTGATGTAGAAAAGACCTTTAATGTCATATCTTAAACGTTTGACCACCAAATGTCCAATATAAAAAATGATTGTGGTATTTTCGTAAATAAGATAACTATTTAGATGTCGACTATGGAGACCCCAACGCCTAAATACGCAAGAAAAAAAAATTTAGACGTCGGTCCTAACATTGGATGCCAAATTGGTTTCAAAAGTCACTTTTTGATTTCACGTTCAATCCTGCCACCCTAGTGTTTAAAGTCCTATTTAGACGTCGGACGCCAAATAACCTGCAAAAGTGATTGTTCCATTGCCCTTAAACATCCGTGGGTCAATCCCAACGTCTAAATAAGCCTTAGACGTCGGTCCCCCCCAACCCGAACGGCAAATGAGTCCGCTAGAATTAATATTTTAAACCCCTTACACATTGGCTAGGGAGGGGACCGACGTGTAAAGGCATTTAGATGTTGGCTAGGATGTGGGTCGACGTCTAAATATATGCTATTACCAACCCGTGAACGCGAGACAACAGTTACGCACATTCATTGTTCATCGTCCTCCTCGCGTATTCTCTCCACGACCTACGCTTTTGAGGTTCGTTTTCTCTCTTTTGTACCGTTTAAAATTAGTTTTACTCTGATTACATTACTCTTTTATGAATTATCTTCCATTTGAACCGATTAAAATGCGTTTTCGTTGCGTTTTGGTGCAGTTTTGCACATGTTCTTAGGCGACGATTTTGAACGTTTTTGGGCGACGATTTTGAGCGTTTTTCAACGGTGCACTCCTCCATTTCCCTCCATTGCGTTTTTAATCGGTTAAGAAGGTTAGCTTTCTTATTGAAAAGTTTTTTGTGTATGCATGTTATTGGCTTTTGGATTGTCCGATTAGACAGTTTGAAAAAAATTATTTTTCATAATTTTCTATAACATGTACGTTAGAGTTTATTGATAAGATTGATAAAATTTCGGTTTATATTATCTGTAATGTTCTTCGGATGCATATTTGATTGTGATCATATATGAGTGGAGACCAATAGAGTAATTAAGTCTTAAATAAATTAAGTAATAATTTGAATTGGTGAAATTATTTTGAATTGAGATGTGGTTGTTTAAAAGCAAAAAGACACAATAAAAAAATAAAGTTGCTCAATCCCTCAAATCTATTTATGCAAATCATTTCATCGAAACAACTTTGACACCTTTTTCTTTCCTCCACTACACTAAATCATCTAAACAAACACAACATAAATGATGTATGTATTTTCTTCAATATCCATCATATAAAAATGATACAAAAGTTTATATAGAAGGAGAAAGAAAAAGTTATTAAACTATATCTATGTAACAAAACAACTCATTATGTTGTGTTAATTCCATCTTTTAAGTCACACCTATCTTAATTTGTGTCCTCCATCTTTATTTTTGTTTTATTTCAATTCTAGTTCGTGTTTCTATGCATTTCTGTCAATACTATTCTATGTCCTTTTCGTTCTTATATTTTAATACTTAATGTAATTAGTTATTGATGTTGTCTTGCTCGTTGTTAGAATCCTTAAAGTTTCTAATGTCATGTAAGTACACTAAGTGAGATAATGAGATTTGACTTATTTTTTATATTTTCTTTTGTTTCGTATAGTTATACAATTTTAAATATGATTTGATGAACTTTTCAATAAAGACAATTTTTTTAATCATTCAAAATACAGTTAGGAACTGTGTGGACTTTGTCAGTAACTTTGTCATGCTGCTACTTCGACAAGGTTCCAACTAACACCGAGAGGTCAGACAACAAGAACATTAAACATATGCTAATAACAAAAAATTAGAAATAAAAAAAAAGTTAGTTGCTATCCAAATTTGAAAGCATTTTCGAGAATGAAATGGACAAATATTAAACATTGTGCTTTATATTATTAATTTATTATCATTTTCCGCATAGAAACTAGTCTCTAATTGAACGTGATTCTCAACATTATCAAGCACCATATAAAAATACCACATATTGTTGTCACTTCGGCAGAGTCATTTGATCAAACAACACAGCCTCAAACAACGTACTAGAAAGTTGAGACTGTAACGAAAGACTGGGTGTTAGTTTCTGTCAAATTCACTATTATTGTTTTAAATAAGATACCACATAATCCGACTTGTTTGGATCAGTTCAAGTTAAAAATATCACATCCAATTTCTACTCGGAAACCCTTATTCCCACTCATCCATTCCCTCTTAGACCAAAACACTTTTTTAACATAAAGCCAAGATTTTAACTTATTACAATAAGTAGAAACTCAAATTTTCAAGATTTTGTAACATATAACAGACAAAAATTAGTGTAGATTATTTTCCAATAAGTAGAAACTCAAATTTTCAAATGTGTAATAATAACCCTCGCTACACAAACTATTTTCCATTGGTATGGTAATGTATTTTTCTATTAAGTTGCATGATAATCCTGTTAACAACTACTGTATCTTTATATGAAATATGCGTAAAAAAAATTGTAATTATGTTGATGACTAACTACTATAGTAAGAATTTTTTTCCAGCTAGTATTGTGAAGTTAGACGTGTCCCAGGAAAACTGAGATTACGTACAGCAGTCACAAGCTAGCAGACAATACTGATGATGCTTCTTGCTGTTTTAAGCTGTCAGCCACATGAGCAATTACTCCTACACCAGCATTGTGAAGCCATTCGTTTTTCACCTGAAATCAAACAACCACTCGTGTTACGAACTTTGTATCAATGATATCATCATCATCGGACATATTAAAGGGATGCAGTACATGAATGTTGTTATGAGCAAATAAAGGCCAGAATGCCGAGTGAAAGCTGACATCAACTTTTTTCCATCCCAACAGCTGCAATCCCCGAATCATCTCCTCTGTTAAAAAGATTAGTGGCTTTAGAGGAATATCAATAGCTGAAGATAATTGATACATATTCAGTTATTTTGGGAAAAAAATTATCACCTTCTACAATTTCATGATATGCTACAGTACTATGTGTATTGGGAGCATTTTGTGCAGCCTCCTTTGCTTGCACTGCTTTTGGAGAAAATTTAGAGCCATCAGAAGGAACTGGGGGACAATATTCCACATCAACTACGTGCTTGTATCCATCTAAAGATTGACGAGGAGGCTGCCAATACAAAAGAAAATGTTAGTACCACAGAAAGATATTCACATTATTTTCACAATCCAGACGTTTCCGTTTTCATATATTAAACAATCACTCCTTCAACTTTCAGAATAGGACCAGCACTAAAAAATTAATGTTACAGCATTTTTTCCTTTACTCAACATCTATAGTTTCTTTTACACATTTGCAACACAGAAGCTAACACTAAACTAGGATGCCAGAATTAACATCCCTTGCAACATTTTAGCTGCCGTATATTGATCCATTTAATTTAATTTTATTCGTTTCAGAGGGATTAACTAACACAGATCACTAAGAGCCAGTGCCACATCCCCTTTTTCTTTCACGATTTCGTAGTTGACAGGCTGTGACTCAATTGGAATTCCTAATTAAGAAATTATGAAGGGTCAGTATAAATTAAACCAACAATTATCTGAGTTAATACACTGCAAAGTATATATAACCACCCCGATAATTGAAAATGTGAAGAACTGAATATCTCAATCAATAGTCAAACATGGCACGCTCTTCAAGTGAAGTTCAGTAGTACACAAGTATTTTTCAAAGAATTAGAAAATTTTTTAAAAAAAGTCAATTTTGATGGGATACTTAACTGTTGGAGTCGAATTTTATAAATTTATATGTTTTTCCACAATTGGCCAATTGAACTTCGCCGCACTTTTAAACCATTTTTCAGTTGAAATCTAATACGTTGTTATTATTATTATTATTATTTATTATTATTATTGAGTTTTGTTGTTGTTATTATTGATAGGAGAGGAGAAAGGAAATTTGATCTAACAGTTCTAGTTCACCAAGTACTCAAATAATAATAAATCTCTTTTATACGTCTATAGTTCTATTATTTTCATTACTTATTTATTTCGACATAAACAAAATTTTATCCTATTAGCATTAGCAATTGTAGAATTGAAATTATAAATTACATTTAAGTCATAAATCTAAGAGTTGAGACAGGAAAACAGATTATAGATGCCAGACATAAACACATTTAGGATGTTAAGTATAATTCTAAGCATCCAACAAGATTCTAATTTAGTCGTAATCTAAGTATAAATTATTAATCTTTAAAATTGCATATGTTAAGAGATCAATAACCAACAAAATAAGATAACCCAAAAGGATAAATCATCAATATTCACCTTACTGAGCTCAGTTTCCCTCCTTATAGAGGAAGTGCGCCACCCTACCATATCTATATAAAGTTGAAGAAATTACAAAAATGGGAAGAAATGAACCATGAATTATTGATATGCCTAGAAGGTAGTAAAACAGAAAAAACATACTGAGAGGATACGATCATATGAAACATTAGCATAAATGATGCGACATCTAAATGTTCCAAGTGCAGACCTACATAAATATAAAATTTAGTATTAGATTACTTAATTGAAAAAGCGGAATATAAAGTAGTACAAATAGATTCCTTTACTTACAGAAACTTTCCATCATCAAAATCAGAAGCCATTCTCAATAGAAGAGGTGGTTTATCAGGTTTACCATCAGTAAGGAACAACTGACTACCTGTTTGACCAACAAAAAAAGGAGCTATGGGAGCAGCTAGCTTTTCTAGGATTGGGACACCCAACAGAAATGGGAGCTGAAAAATATGCAGGGTAAACAGTCAAACTCTTATGGCCTGAAAATTTTCAGTACAAATTGAGAAATACCACGTTCATTGACAAGACATATATAAACAAGGCCGGAAGGATGGTTTAGATATTCAATTCCTTCATAGTTTCATCCATTTGAATTGAAATTCCAGTTTATAAGCATCTTTTTCTAATAATTTTTTCATGATTGTAATATAAGTTTCTCTAGTAAAATTGAAATTTTAGTGGGGCCTGTTCATGGATAATGCAAATCTTATTCTAGTACTTTCTCCATCAGAACTTCTATTAGAAGAAAAGTTATGCACTCTACTCTTTCTATTTAAACATTTCTTCGTAGGTTGCATCCCTTTATAAAAATAAAAATAAAATCTCAAAATTCAAATACGGGCATGCATAATTGAAGGTAAGATCTACCAGAAACTATTTCATTAACGAGAAAAATTAAGACAATTCTTAGCCAAGAGATAATAAAAGGGATAACAAAGAAATTTATTTGATGGATAAAAACGTGGGTTAAATAATTTACAAAACAATGTAGTTCGTGTTGTCTTGAGGTATCAATCCTTGATGATAAAAACTGATAGATAAAATAATGAAAATAAACGTAATGATAAAGAGGTGCATATAATGAAAAAAAAAGAGAGTAATTTTTGTAATATACTTGTTAATAAGAAAATTATAGGTCATCGATGATGAAAATCCATCCAATAAATTAGTTTTGTCCAACAATGTTTATGTAGATTTTGTACAGTAATCAGGTTAATAGAAAATGGTACTGCAGAAAAAAGGGTGGCTGAATTTAATCCTACTTTCAAACTGCAAGAGACAATACAGAATATTCAAACAAAAACTAAAATATTCTTGAGCATTTTAAAGAGAGTAGGCCCTGCCAAAACACTAGTTGTTAACATGTATGGTTGAGTTCGACCTATATTGAAATTCTTAAACAATCAAAATATTCATTTTAACAATTCTTGAGGACCTATCAACCATCCACATATGTTTCCAATTGTGCAACTTTCACCTTCAGAGCGCTCACTCTTTATTGCTAAAGGTGTGTGTTACAGATAGCACATCAACTGGAAATATTTATGTATATAAGTCGAAGGAAACTCAAACTCATGAGCTAACTTTTAGGGTTGAATTAGGTCCAACCCCAAATTGGCAAATTCTAAGAGAGAAAGCCACTCGCTATTGTCCACTCACCATGTTCTGTCACAAATTGCATCTTGCTATGTGTTTGGCATCCAACGAGACTACACTTTCTTCCCTACCCACAAAGCAATAGAAGTAAAAGCTGGGGTTTTTCATTATAAGGGTATCATTAAATTTGCATCTTAGTGCGATTCATTTTTCTTTAGTGACTACATTTACAGTTGATGCATCAAGCTTAGTTGCAAAAAAGGGATTCTGTTACGGTATAAGGTAGGGGGTAATAATAAGGTTTGGAAAGTATATGAGAAGGAGAAGGAAGGTAGGAGGGAAGTGAGGCTGAACAGTATTGACCGTAAAGGCCGAACGGTAGCCGAACGGTAGCCGAACGGTGGAAGGCGAGGAGCGACCAGGCCGAACGGTAGAAGGAGAGGAGCGACCAGGCCGAACGGTAGAAGGCGAGGAGCGACCAGGCCGAACGGTGGAAGGCAGAGAGCGACCAGGCCAAACGGTGAGAAGGAGCGAAGGACCTGAGCCGGATGGTTGAAGAGCTACCATCCTAACTGTCATAGCGGTTAGGATGGGCGGGAACTAATTACAGTAAAGGGAGTTATATTTGGGGAGAATATTCAGTATAAGATAACTAGACTAAATAAATATTCAAGGGAAATATACAATATAAAATATTTATAATTAATGATATATGTTAGGGAAATATAGGGGGGAATATTTACATTAAATATAGGGATATTTATATTAAATATAGATATATTCTAGGGAGATATTTAGTATGAGAGAAGCTGGAGACAATTAGTATAAATAAAGCTAGAGTCTAGGGTTAAGGGTATGCTTTTGATTATTGAGTCTTGTTGACAGGCGACTATGCGTCCTGTGAGGGAGGTTATGCTCCCAATTATTGTTTACTTTTGTTTATTCAGATATTTCCATCAATAAAAGAAATTCTTTAGTTCAATTCCATTCTTTCATTATTATTTTGCTTACTTTGAGTGTGTGAGAGGTTGTTCTGGTTAAGTTTCGTACTCAGGTACGTAACAATTGGTCTGACCTGCCGGATCTTCAAAGAGGAGAAAAGGGCGTGAGGGAGGAATCTGCCGGATCGTCAAGGGATGAAACTGTCGGATCCTAATGGAGAGGAGTGAAAGACATCATGGAGGGAAGAATGAATGCAGTTGAAGGGAAACTGGAGAGCAAGAGGCAGAGACTGGAGAACATGGAGCTGTCCATAAGGAGGTTGAAGGCAGAGTTGGGTGGAATACGCCATGAAGTGCAACCCAGCTGGAAGAAAAGGGTAGAGTTACCCATGTTTTACGGGGTCGATCCGTTGAATTGGATCAGTAGAGCTGATAATTTTTTTGAACTACAAGAGGTGTCGGAGGAAGAGAATGTGTGCCTAGCCTACATCAGTATGGAGGAAAAGGTCGAATACTGGTTCAGATTTTGGAAGGGGAACGCCAAGGATCGTTCTTGAGAAGGTTTAAAGGAAGCGATGGTGATCCGATTCGTAGAAAGAAACACGGGATCAGTCTTCGAAAGACTGGCGGCCAGTAAATAATCGGGGAACGTGGAAGAATACGTCCAAGCTCCAAACGGGAAGGGACTGCTGGAACCGAACGGTAGCAGACTGCTGGATCCGAACTTGAGAGAACGGGCGGAACCTAAAGAGAAAGGACTTACCGAACCGAACGGGAGAAGACGGCCGGAACTGAACGTGAGAAAACTGCTGGAACCGAACGAGCTAGTACTGGGAGAAAGAATGACGACTTTGGAAGGAAGGGCAGATGGAAGAATCAATGCATTGGAGAGAACAATGGATTCTATGAGGAGGTGGGCCAGTGAAAAGAACAGGGGGTTTGCAGTTTTTGATACACCGACAGAAGGGAGAGAGCGACATGAAGTACTGAAAGAGATCGAAGACCAATTCCTTATGATTATGGAAAAGTGGTGACCAGAATGCTGGACGGAGAATGGAAGACATTGGAGGAGGTTTAACCACCACCCAAACCTCCAGACCTTAATTGGAGGGCAATAGCCAGTGAGTACCCTTCATATGATAACACGATGATGAAGAGAAGCCAGAAGATCAAGTTTCACAGTTCCAACTAGGGATGGCAATTTTACCCGCGGACACGGGTATCCGCGGTTAAAATCCGCGGCGGGTAGTAACTATCCGCGGATATTTACTACCCGCGGGTAACAGGTAGCGGGTATTTTAATACCCGCTTCTAAACGGGTCGGGTACGGGTAGTATACTACCCGCCCCGCGGGTACTCGATACCCGCTACCCGCGAAAAATTAAAAACAAAATAATTTATATATTTTTTAATTAAATTAATTAAAAATAAAATAAAATTATATTTTATTAGGTTAAATTTAATTTTAATTTATATTATATTATATTATATATATATATATATATTTTTGTAATTTTATTTAAATTTTATTTTAAATATGTATTAAATATTTCTTTTTTATTTTTTGCGGGTATCCACGGGTATCCGCGGGTTTTAAAATACCCGCGGGTATTTTTTAAACGGGTACCCGACGGGTAGCGGGTTGGGTAGCGGGTACAATTTTATCGGGCGGGTAGGATTGCGGGTAGGCACTACCCGTGCCCGACCCGACCCATTGCCATCCCTAGTTCCAACCTTGAGGACAAGGTTGTTTTGCAGCGGGGTGTAATGTTACGGTATAAGGTAGGGGGTAATAATAAGGTTTGGAAAGTATATGAGAAGAAAAAGGAAGGTAGGAGGGAAGTGAGGCCAAATGGTATTGACCGTAAAGGCCAAACGATAGCCAAACGGTGGAAGGCGAGGAGCGACCAAGCTGAATGATGGAAGGTGAGGAGCAACCAGGCCGAACGGTGGAAGGCAGAGAGCGACCAGGCCGAACGGTGGAAGGCAGAGAGCGAGCGACCAGGCCGAGCCGTGGGAAGCAGCGAAGGACCTGAGTCGGACGGTTGAAGAGCTACCATCCTAACTGTCATGGCGGTTAGGATGGGCGGGAACTAATTACAGTAAAGGGAGATATATTTAAGGAGAATACTCAGTATAAGATAATTAGAGTAAATAAATATATATTCCAGGGAAATATACAATATAAGATATTTATAATTAATGATATATACTAGGGAAATATACGGGGGAGTATTTACATTAAATATAGGGATATTTATATTAAATATAGGTATATTCTAGGGAGATATTTAGTATGAGATGAGCGGGAAACAATTAGTATAAATAAAGCTAGAGTCTAGGGTTAAGGGTATGCTTTTGATTATTGAGTCTCGTTGACAGGCGGCTATGCGTCCTGTGAGGGAGGTTATGCTCCTCAAGTAATTGAAGGAGGTTATGCTCTCAATTATTGTTTACTTTTGTTTATTCAAATATTTCCATCAATAAAAGAAATTCTTTAGTTCAATTCCATTCTTTCATTATTATTTTGCTTACTTTGAGTGTGTGAGAGGTTGTTCTGGTTAAGTTTCGTACTCAGGTACGTAACAGATTCTAATAAATCTTCCCATTAGTTGAACTTTTTCTTTTGCTTATCTATGTGTACCCTACCATGGTTGTTCTGTACTTGGTTTCAATTCAGCAACATGGAATAATAGCTTTGATGGTAGAAAGATGAAAGGTGTCCAACCTTGTCTTTTCCCATACACAGTTGGACTTAGTTTGCCCCAAATGTACCTTGGGCTCATGGGAATCTCAATGAATCATTCTTGACCCCATAACAGTTCTAAAGATTCAGCTTCCTCCATATTGCCCTGGCCCTGTCAGTTTCTCCCACACAATCTAACCTCAACTTTTCTCCAAATTTGGCCTAAGGTGATTAAGCCCAGCTTTTGTCTCAATCACAATCTGATTCCAATCTCTCTTTATGAGTTTCCACAGTGGTCTTTATTGGTGAAGCCCATAACGATGAAAGAAAAGAAAGACATTTGTTCGTATTAAGCCTAAAGCTTATAAGCTTTAGCTTGAGGAAGAGTTTTAGAATATTTGAAAATATCCAATTATATCGTATCATATCTGACATTATTTCGAAAGATTAACTTCCTTATTTCCTCATTATCTTATAGTTAACATAGTTCCTTATCTCATTATGATTTGTTCACCAAATTAGCTAGGATTGTGATTAGTATAAATAAGGGTAGTACTTAAAGTTTTATGAATATATCAAACACATCAATACAATGTAATATGAATATCTTAGTTAATACTTAATATCAATTTAGTGTTTCGTTGTCTTTTATCTTTCTTCCTCTCTCTCACTAAACTCATAACTTGAACAAAGGGATCAACAAGACAATTTCAAGTTTCAAAAAAGTAACACCAGTCTTCAGATTTCAAATAGAAGACAATATATACCAAAAAAGAGAACACATCACAAAAAAATTATATTGTCCTGAACAAACCTGCTTCTTTCCTCTTACACCAAGATGAGGAGTTGCTAAAGTTATAAAATTGATAGGCTCCAACCCAGCTATTAAGCCTCCTTTGGAAAACTTTTTTTCCTGGAGATATTCTGTCGTGTTGTTTGCCAGATCACCTGGTTGATCTCTACTGTAGGTATCAGGTGAATAAAGAACAGCAATTGCATATCTAGCAAACAAGCCTCCCAAAGAATGGGATAGAAAGGAGATTCTTTTAAGGCTCCTTGTCTTTTTAACAACTTGCAATACCTGTTTTCATGATAGGCAATAATAATTCAACATGAAACAATTCAAGAGAAAATAAAAGTATCGGAACTTAAATGGAGCCTTCGAACTTCAATAAATTTTTGTAGCTCGGAACTCACTTCATCAGCTAACCGCTTTCCAGCTCCATCAATCCCAGTAAATGTCTTAGTGTAAGTATTTGATGAACTGACTGCAAACAACAAATAATTGATAAGAACTGTTCCTAAACAGATATATATATATATATGTGTATATATATATATATATATATATATATATATATATACATATATATATATATATATACACATATGNATATTCTAGGGAGATATTTAGTATGAGAGAAGCTGGAGACAATTAGTATAAATAAAGCTAGAGTCTAGGGTTAAGGGTATGCTTTTGATTATTGAGTCTTGTTGACAGGCGACTATGCGTCCTGTGAGGGAGGTTATGCTCCCAATTATTGTTTACTTTTGTTTATTCAGATATTTCCATCAATAAAAGAAATTCTTTAGTTCAATTCCATTCTTTCATTATTATTTTGCTTACTTTGAGTGTGTGAGAGGTTGTTCTGGTTAAGTTTCGTACTCAGGTACGTAACAATTGGTCTGACCTGCCGGATCTTCAAAGAGGAGAAAAGGGCGTGAGGGAGGAATCTGCCGGATCGTCAAGGGATGAAACTGTCGGATCCTAATGGAGAGGAGTGAAAGACATCATGGAGGGAAGAATGAATGCAGTTGAAGGGAAACTGGAGAGCATGGGGCAGAGACTGGAGAACATGGAGCTGTCCATAAGGAGGTTGAAGGCAGAGTTGGGTGGAATACGCCATGAAGTGCAACCCAGCTGGAAGAAAAGGGTAGAGTTACCCATGTTTTACGGGGTCGATCCGTTGAATTGGATCAGTAGAGCTGATAATTTTTTTGAACTACAAGAGGTGTCGGAGGAAGAGAATGTGTGCCTAGCCTACATCAGTATGGAGGAAAAGGTCGAATACTGGTTCAGATTTTGGAAGGGGAACGCCAAGGATCGTTCTTGAGAAGGTTTAAAGGAAGCGATGGTGATCCGATTCGTAGAAAGAAACACGGGATCAGTCTTCGAAAGACTGGCGGCCAGTAAATAATCGGGGAACGTGGAAGAATACGTCCAAGCTCCAAACGGGAAGGGACTGCTGGAACCGAACGGTAGCAGACTGCTGGATCCGAACTTGAGAGAACGGGCGGAACCTAAAGAGAAAGGACTTACCGAACCGAACGGGAGAAGACGGCCGGAACTGAACGTGAGAAAACTGCTGGAACCGAACGAGCTAGTACTGGGAGAAAGAATGACGACTTTGGAAGGAAGGGCAGATGGAAGAATCAATGCATTGGAGAGAACAATGGATTCTATGAGGAGGTGGGCCAGTGAAAAGAACAGGGGGTTTGCAGTTTTTGATACACCGACAGAAGGGAGAGAGCGACATGAAGTACTGAAAGAGATCGAAGACCAATTCCTTATGATTATGGAAAAGTGGTGACCAGAATGCTGGACGGAGAATGGAAGACATTGGAGGAGGTTTAACCACCACCCAAACCTCCAGACCTTAATTGGAGGGCAATAGCCAGTGAGTACCCTTCATATGATAACACGATGATGAAGAGAAGCCAGAAGATCAAGTTTCACAGTTCCAACTAGGGATGGCAATTTTACCCGCGGACACGGGTATCCGCGGTTAAAATCCGCGGCGGGTAGTAACTATCCGCGGATATTTACTACCCGCGGGTAACAGGTAGCGGGTATTTTAATACCCGCTTCTAAACGGGTCGGGTACGGGTAGTATACTACCCGCCCCGCGGGTACTCGATACCCGCTACCCGCGAAAAATTAAAAACAAAATAATTTATATATTTTTTAATTAAATTAATTAAAAATAAAATAAAATTATATTTTATTAGGTTAAATTTAATTTTAATTTATATTATATTATATTATATATATATATATATTTTTGTAATTTTATTTAAATTTTATTTTAAATATGTATTAAATATTTCTTTTTTATTTTTTGCGGGTATCCACGGGTATCCGCGGGTTTTAAAATACCCGCGGGTATTTTTTAAACGGGTACCCGACGGGTAGCGGGTTGGGTAGCGGGTACAATTTTATCGGGCGGGTAGGATTGCGGGTAGGCACTACCCGTGCCCGACCCGACCCATTGCCATCCCTAGTTCCAACCTTGAGGACAAGGTTGTTTTGCAGCGGGGTGTAATGTTACGGTATATGGTAGGGGGTAATAATAAGGTTTGGAAAGTATATGAGAAGAAAAAGGAAGGTAGGAGGGAAGTGAGGCCAAATGGTATTGACCGTAAAGGCCAAACGATAGCCAAACGGTGGAAGGCGAGGAGCGACCAAGCTGAATGATGGAAGGTGAGGAGCAACCAGGCCGAACGGTGGAAGGCAGAGAGCGACCAGGCCGAACGGTGGAAGGCAGAGAGCGAGCGACCAGGCCGAGCCGTGGGAAGCAGCGAAGGACCTGAGTCGGACGGTTGAAGAGCTACCATCCTAACTGTCATGGCGGTTAGGATGGGCGGGAACTAATTACAGTAAAGGGAGATATATTTAAGGAGAATACTCAGTATAAGATAATTAGAGTAAATAAATATATATTCCAGGGAAATATACAATATAAGATATTTATAATTAATGATATATACTAGGGAAATATACGGGGGAGTATTTACATTAAATATAGGGATATTTATATTAAATATAGGTATATTCTAGGGAGATATTTAGTATGAGATGAGCGGGAAACAATTAGTATAAATAAAGCTAGAGTCTAGGGTTAAGGGTATGCTTTTGATTATTGAGTCTCGTTGACAGGCGGCTATGCGTCCTGTGAGGGAGGTTATGCTCCTCAAGTAATTGAAGGAGGTTATGCTCTCAATTATTGTTTACTTTTGTTTATTCAAATATTTCCATCAATAAAAGAAATTCTTTAGTTCAATTCCATTCTTTCATTATTATTTTGCTTACTTTGAGTGTGTGAGAGGTTGTTCTGGTTAAGTTTCGTACTCAGGTACGTAACAGATTCTAATAAATCTTCCCATTAGTTGAACTTTTTCTTTTGCTTATCTATGTGTACCCTACCATGGTTGTTCTGTACTTGGTTTCAATTCAGCAACATGGAATAATAGCTTTGATGGTAGAAAGATGAAAGGTGTCCAACCTTGTCTTTTCCCATACACAGTTGGACTTAGTTTGCCCCAAATGTACCTTGGGCTCATGGGAATCTCAATGAATCATTCTTGACCCCATAACAGTTCTAAAGATTCAGCTTCCTCCATATTGCCCTGGCCCTGTCAGTTTCTCCCACACAATCTAACCTCAACTTTTCTCCAAATTTGGCCTAAGGTGATTAAGCCCAGCTTTTGTCTCAATCACAATCTGATTCCAATCTCTCTTTATGAGTTTCCACAGTGGTCTTTATTGGTGAAGCCCATAACGATGAAAGAAAAGAAAGACATTTGTTCGTATTAAGCCTAAAGCTTATAAGCTTTAGCTTGAGGAAGAGTTTTAGAATATTTGAAAATATCCAATTATATCGTATCATATCTGACATTATTTCGAAAGATTAACTTCCTTATTTCCTCATTATCTTATAGTTAACATAGTTCCTTATCTCATTATGATTTGTTCACCAAATTAGCTAGGATTGTGATTAGTATAAATAAGGGTAGTACTTAAAGTTTTATGAATATATCAAACACATCAATACAATGTAATATGAATATCTTAGTTAATACTTAATATCAATTTAGTGTTTCGTTGTCTTTTATCTTTATTCCTCTCTCTCACTAAACTCATAACTTGAACAAAGGGATCAACAAGACAATTTCAAGTTTCAAAAAAGTAACACCAGTCTTCAGATTTCAAATAGAAGACAATATATACCAAAAAAGAGAACACATCACAAAAAAATTATATTGTCCTGAACAA
The DNA here is from genome assembly GCF_018835915.1 of Vigna umbellata. Next base: position 80,608 of record NW_025910457.1, read on the forward strand.
ACCTGCTTCTTTCCTCTTACACCAAGATGAGGAGTTGCTAAAGTTATAAAATTGATAGGCTCCAACCCAGCTATTAAGCCTCCTTTGGAAAACTTTTTTTCCTGGAGATATTCTGTCGTGTTGTTTGCCAGATCACCTGGTTGATCTCTACTGTAGGTATCAGGTGAATAAAGAACAGCAATTGCATATCTAGCAAACAAGCCTCCCAAAGAATGGGATAGAAAGGAGATTCTTTTAAGGCTCCTTGTCTTTTTAACAACTTGCAATACCTGTTTTCATGATAGGCAATAATAATTCAACATGAAACAATTCAAGAGAAAATAAAAGTATCGGAACTTAAATGGAGCCTTCGAACTTCAATAAATTTTTGTAGCTCGGAACTCACTTCATCAGCTAACCGCTTTCCAGCTCCATCAATCCCAGTAAATGTCTTAGTGTAAGTATTTGATGAACTGACTGCAAACAACAAATAATTGATAAGAACTGTTCCTAAACAGATATATATATATATATGT
>NW_025910458.1:11624-68368 GCF_018835915.1 Vigna umbellata
GTCCTCATTATGAAGAGGGCTGAACGTTCTGTATTTTATGTCCTTGGAATGGATGATGGAAATGATATTAAAGTGAAAGATTATAAAAGATGAATTTGAGAAAAGTGATAATGAAAGATGGAATTGAGAATGATTATGTATGAAATAAGAAGAGAATGTGATATGAATGAAATGATGTGAAGTTGAACGAGCGTTCCAGGGAGGAACGACTCTTGGATGAATATTGATATCGTAAAGTATGAATGTGGACAAAGCTTAGCTGGCGATTCATCCTGATGTTCCGTGAATACTCGTCCTCAAGTAGAGGGGAGTAGATCATGTGTGGGAACGGCAGGAGGTCCTAGTCCTTAGGGGTACTTTGGACAGATAGGACTAACCTCGGGTGACAGCTGATGAGAATTCCAGTTACTACATCACCCGGGTGCACGAACGTCGTAGCTACACAGAATTCATACAGTCCGGACAGTCGGTCTAGTATCAGTGTTTGATTGAATTGTTTATTGGAATGTATTGGAATGTGCTTGCATATGAAAATGTATGTTATTACTTGAATTAAATTACATAAGCTTACCCTGTGTATTCCTTGTGTTGTCTGGTTTTGTACGTCCGTCCTTGTCATTGCAATGATCATCCGGGTGGATGTGAGCAGAAGAAGGTGAGCGGTTGGAAGAGGCGCTGAAAGAAGAAAATTTGGAAGAAATTGATGTAAAGACCGAACAGTAGGATGTTCGGTCAATAGTCTAGTTATAGTAAGGTGGTCCTTCGATCACCTTCCCTTTTTTTAGGTATGACCGTTCGGTATTTCTGTTTTGTAAACCGTTCGGTCAGGTTTGTTTATCTTGTACATCTCAAATTTTGTAATTCACGTTTGTAAGGCCGTTCGGCCATGAGCGTACGCTCGACTCCAGTGTAAGACTGATCTGGATTGTTATTAATGTGATTATTCTAATATATAGTTTGTTACTGTATTTTTGGGATGTTACATGTACAAACGACGTTAACTATTTTTCTTTCTCTTCTACTTTTTTTCTATTTTTCTATGCAATACAGGTTTTTGTCAGTTTTTTTTTCGCTTCTACTTTTCTTTTACTTTAAATACTCTCTCCTCCCACTTTTTAAAGGATGAAGCATAGGAATTTGGAGTTGCAATCTCAAACAATGTGGCTTTACTATTTCAGTGGCCAGCCTGCTCAATGTTTGCTGATCTTTTGGGCCTCTCTGGCATGCCAAATTCATTTCACACTAGTTTTGAAGCCTAGGGGTAGATTTAATGTTAGAAAGTGGTAGTAAATAAAGAAGTCCTGTTGCAGAGAATCTCCGATATTTTAAAGAAGGGTGTTACTCCCTCCACCACCACACCTTTCTCCCTCCACCTCCCATTTACTATTTTGCCCTTAAGTAAAATTTTATTTTTAAGGTTATTCTTTAATTTTACTCATTCATAACCTATTCCACTAATAACCTATTCTAGTGTCCCGTACATGAGTAAAATATTTTTCTTTCATTTTAACATTATATTTCTTCCTCTCTTTCTCTTTCTTTTACAAGTTGCAAAGGTTGGTGGTGGTGGAAAGAATTATCAAGCAGCCTGCCTCTCGTGGTGCAGTGTCGCTCTCGTAGTGCAGTGTGTGGAGTGGTGCAGTGTGTGTTGCTTCCGCAAGGTGCGTATTCAAATAAACCTTCAAATAAAACCCTAAAATAAAAAACATAACCTTTAAGACATCCTTCAACGGATGTCAACATCCTTCAACGGATGTCAACATCCTTCAACGGATGTCAACATCCTTCAACGGATGTCAACATCCTTCAACGGAGGTGACATCCTTCAACGGAGGTGACATCCTTCAACGGATGTCAACATCCGTTTAAGGTAAAACGGATGTCGACATCCGTTTTTCCTTAAACGGATGTTGACATCCGTTGAAGGATGTCACCTCCGTTTAAAAGTTACGTTTTTTATTTTAGGGTTTCTTTTATTAGTTTATTCTTTATTTTGGAAATATTTTAATAATTTAATTTAAATGTTTTGATTTATTATTTTTGAATATATTTTTAATGTATTTTAATAATGTAAGGAAAATGAAGAAGAAAGAAACGGAGGAGGAGAAGTGAAACGGAGAAGACAAATTAGGTTGCAGAGTAAAACGAAAGACAAATTATTAAACGAAAATGAGAGATGGAAAGATTGGGTGCAGGAGTAAAGTGGGAGAACTAGGTTTGAAATAAATTAAAATAGTAAAAGTAAAAAATTTTAATATGAGGATATAATTAGAATTAAAATAAATTGCGGAGGTGGAGGGAGAAAGGTGTGGTGGTGAAAGGAGTAACACCCATATGTGATAGGTCAGATTAATTCACATATTTTAACTCATTTTAACATTTCAATTATTAGTATTAATTACTAGTATTGAGCATTTGTATTTTTTAATTTATTTTGAAAATATCTTAATTTTTTAAATAAATTTTTAAAACGCTATGTAAAAATAAAAAATCACAATCCACAAATGGTTTTTAAAACATTATTATAGATTTGGTAACGTTAAGTCATAACAAAATAAGAATCGTGATTCATTTAAATACATAAATGAATAACTCTCTACGTATTCCTATTTTTCAAATTTAATGAACGTCTAACTAATAATATTTTATGAATAACAATTCATATTTTTTTTATTCAGATAAAAAATCTTTCTTTATACTGGGTTGCTTTCAAAATTAATAAGTTTTAAAATGGTTTATTATGTATTAATTTTAATAATTATTCATAATAGTTTAAATTTGCCATAAGTCGTTGGGTCAATTAATATAGAGTGGTCTTAGTTAATATAACCATATCAAATTCAAAATTTTGATATGCAACTGTGTTAACTCGTATGAAAATTTTGATGCCTGTAACAATCACACTTTCAATTTAGCTTTTTATGAAATATGCATGTGATTTTGATAAAAAAAAAACAAAAAAAAGTGAGTTGAAAAAACATTATTTCTATTTTTTTTAATTTTGAATAAGAATATTTTTAGTATACTCATAAAAAATATGAAATTTTAAATAATTTTAAAGAAGTAGGTAAGAAAAGGACCCTATTTTATATGCTATAAGTAATTCTTTCAATAAAGATGTGGGGTTGGTAACGGTCAACACGATATGGTTGGCCACCTCTCCAAAATGTATACCAACCAATGATATTGATGTTACATTAATTTGGCTACAACAAGCAACTCAATTTTATCTACATATTTTTAAAATAAGAGTCTTTTAAATTATAACATATTAATAAAAAATTATTATAATTAATTAATATGAATTCTTTTTACTAAAATTCATCTAACTTGTCTATTACTATTATGTTTATTTGTCAATACAAATAATACTATACTAATCGATTCTATAAATTTTATTCAAGAGTACTTTTTGAAATATAATTTTTAAAATAAAATATTACTATTTAAAATAAAAAATATTTTTTTTAGGATGAAGAGTTTATACAAACTTTTTTATTTGGACACGGTATTAACAAAATTTATTTTATCACACTCTCTTTGGTTAATAATTTATTAAATAAAATAAAGTTATTTAAGTTTCACTTACATTTAAGATAAACCTTTTGGTTTTAGATATGGTAGGACTTGAATTTTATTAAAAGATCCATATTTTCAACAAAAAATAAATATAAAATATATAGATAAAAAATAGTTGTTCATTCTTTGTTTAATTTGTAATATCATCTTATTGATAAAATTTGGATTCTCTAAAGTATAGAGAATATTCTATAAAGCTATCACATTATATTTTGACATCAACCGAATCTTATAGGAAAGTTTCGTCTCTTCACACAATTTCAGAATTCTAATTTCACAATTCTAATATGATACACGTGAAAAAAAAAAGTTCATTCAATAAAATTACTTTTAAAAGAATTTCCAAAATTATGAGGCCAAATGTCATTTTTAGTCTTTTACATTTAAAAATATTTATTTATTTTATATTTTTAACTAAAGCGTTGTATGTTCTAATGAACAAATAAAACATCTCAATTTTTATAGTATTTAATTATTATGCTATTAGTTACACATTCAATAATACAAAACAATTAACTCAAATAAATATATAAGATGTTATTATAGATATTTAGATATAATTTATAATAGCAAAATATATATACAATATCATGAACTACTATGAAATGTTACACTGAACAAAAAATGTAATAGGATATTTTAAAAACAGATGAAACAGAAACAAAACTTTTATTTTTATGTCTCAGTTTCATCTCCTCTTAGCACCTTTTGTTGGAAGTCTCACATCGACTAGAGATAAAGCCAATTTATAATATATGTGAGGTGCAAACCTCACCTAACAAGCCGGTTTTGTAGGGTTGAGTTAGGTTTAAACTCACTTTCTAATATGGTATCAGAGTCATGGTTAGAGTCTATCCTAACAAGTTCTAAGTAGACATTTTTGTTTCCACCCGTTGTCGGGTCGCTATCGCACCACCCATTAATTTATACTATCACGCATGATATGTCTATACCTCGGTGTGAAGGGGGGGTGTTGGAAGCCCCACATCGACTAGAGATAAGGTCAATTTATAATATATAAGTGAGGTGCAAACCTCACCTAACAAGTCGGTTTTGTGGGCTTGAGTTAGGCTTAAACCCACTTTCTAATACCTGCTCATCAAACACATCCTCCTTTGCTCACACCATTAAGGTGATCATTGCAAAAGAGAAAACAAGCACACGTAAACAGATAAAGATAGAAGAAGAGTAAGCTAAAGTACCAAATGATCATTTATACAATTAATGTACAACAATTAACATATATACTAGACTTGATCGTCAATACCAGTATTGATACCCGATCCACCTAAGCGCTTTGCCAAGCTACCACTCACAAAGTTAGTCCTTGTCAAGGTCACAAAACTTTTGGGGTCTTCCTTATAACAGGACCTCCTACTCCTCTCACCACATAATCATCAATCTCTATTTGAGAAAGATGGTTATTAGAGTATCAGGATAACCTCCAACGTCTAAACTCCCACATCAATACTCACACTACTCAAAACACCACCATAAATCCTTCTACAAGATCAATGGAATTATGTCAACTACATATGTTATACACATACCCAACAACATATTCATCATAACCACCATACCGGGTATGCAATAAATACCAAACATATTTCAGTCCATGAAGAATCATCATAATAATAATATACAAGCATAAGATATAAGACAACTTAATTTAAACATAATCAAACCAGAACATCGTAGAAAACTTGAATCAATGAATGAACCGGGATGCGCTCAGTGCCCCTTTCTTGTCGCTCAACGCTAATGTTCGTACAAGCATGCTTGCCCTACGAGCATAACCTTTCGCCCAGCGAAATATGGAGAAGAGAGGTCCAAACTTGCAGTGGGAAGTAGCGTTTAGCGTCCAAAATCACCGCTCAGCGCCCCATAATGGTCACTCAATGCTATACCAGAAGACAACAACTCAAAAACATAAAGTGAATGAACTCAAAACCTACTTAAATGACCAAATCAATATTCTTGATACTACAATAGATTCTAAAACATGTTTAAACATTAGATTAAATACAAATTTGCTTAATTGACTAGCAATTCAATTTGTCAAATCATGTTAAACACCACCAAAAGCTCAAATAACAAGTCAACATACCAAATGACCAAAATCCAGTAATTTCAAAAGCTAGACCAATCCTAAATGACCCAAAAGCCAATTCCAAACATCAGATTCGCTCATAACTCAACTCCTCTAGAATTTCACCTACCAAAACCTCCTATTTTAGACCAAAAAACAACCATCACTCTAACTTTCACTATATTAAGATCCAACAAAAATTTTCAACCAATTACAACACCAAATCCACCAGTTCAAGCATCCAAAACAAGTACATTCAACAAATAATCATAGCAAGGTTCTTTCAATATCAGACACCGCATATTCAAATCAAATTCACACAATTATGTTGCAATACAACAAAATTTCAGTAAGCCCAATCAATTTAATTCAACTTAAACATACCATCTCATATTATCAAAGTATTTAAAACTTAAAACAAGACATTTAGCCTCCCTTACCTAACAGACCAAGTCGCTCTAAAAGACCTAAAGCAACTTCAAACGCACAACAAGTCCTATCTACTCTTACGAACCACAAAAACACGATCAAGATACATTGTTAGAACCACTGTCAACACATAGTCTTATACTCAAACTTCACAAACAAAACAAAAAGGGCTAGCATGTAACAAAAACGTAACGGGCCTAAAAAGAGGAGAAGAAAACCAACTTACTTTATTTGAGAAACTGATTCGTTAAACTTGAAGATCTTATCGCGAGGATCACTCAGACAATCTCTGATACTTAAATAGATTAACAGGGACCGAGAACCCTTAGAGAAGTAAAAAAAATCTAGAAAAATGGTTTCTAGAGAGATGGTGTGTTTTAAAACAATGAAACTCGTTTATAATGAAACTATTTATATTAAAACTTTTTAATATTAAAATAATTAAATCTCATTATTTTTAAACCATTACCTTCTCTAAAATATATTTTTCACAGTCTTTACAAATTTGGTTAACCTAATAAATATTCAAAATAATCATATTTATATTTTTAAGACATTTTAAATTTAACTTATTTATGTTTTAATTAGAAGTACTAAAAATTTGATACTAAATGAGAATAAGATGTGAATAATTTTATATAAAAAATTATAACATTACTTTTAACTCAATTTTAAAACTATATATTTATATATTATTTATTTTATTGATTTTTAGTCGAGACTTGCAAATCATTTTGAATTCTTAGCATAATAATCCATAAGCAACATAAAAAAACATATAAATTAATAAGTATAATTTAGTCTATTTTTATTAGTTTAATAACTTTTTTTCCTTTAATATTATTATGTTAATTTTATCTTACTATTTTAAATGCAAAACTAACATATGATCCCTTATTTATTCACGGTGTATACTAAATAATAATAATAATAATTATTATTATTATTATAACATCTTTATTAATATATTAAACCAACTTTATGACGAAATTAAAGAAATATGATTGAAAATTTGAAAAAATAAATACATTTACTTGAAGTTATTGTTATTAAATAAGAAAGTGGTAATATTTAGACTTAATTAGTGATTTAATCTTTAAGTTGTTTGGTTTGGTTTATTTTAATTTTCTTATTATTTTTAGGTTTAATTTAGTTTCTAACTTTATAAAAATATTTTATTTAATTTTTTTGTAAAATTAACATTAATGTTATTTTCATTCATGTCACGTATCAAATCGTAAAGTTTTTAAATTTAAAAATAAATTATAAATTATTACGTGCCACATATCACATGATAGTCAGAATTATAACCTAACACATGTTATGTTTTAAAACAAATTAAAAATTAAAAATTTCACGAATTTATACAAGACAAAACACAATGTTAACATTAACTTCACATAAATAATCAAATTAAACTTTTTTGAAACAAATTAAAAATATAAATTGAATTAAAAAATGATAAAAGAACGAAAATAAACTAAAATAAAACAAAGACTAAATCATCCCTTATCACCGAGCGGGCGAATTACTGTTATGATGTTATGTCGTTCGGATTGAAGAACGCAGAAGCTACTTACCAACGACTGATGGATAGGGTCTTTGCCGACCAGATTGGCAGATGCATGGAGGTGTATGTAGACGATATGGTGGTGAGGAGCCGCTCGGTTGAAGACCATGTGAGAGATCTTACAGAGGTGTTCCACCAGGTGCGCAAATATAACATGCGCCTTAATCCGACTAAGTGTACCTTTGGGGTGCCGGCGGAAAAATTTCTAGGATTCTTGCTGACAACTAGAGGAATTGAGGTGAACCCCGACAAGTGCAGAACAATATTGGAAATAAGGAGTCCGCAAAAGTTGAAGGAGGTCCAGAGGTTGGTGGGGAGACTGACTTCATTATCTCGTTTTTTATTCCCAAGTTAGCCAAGCGGATAAAGCCGATCGTGAGAATTATGAAGAGTTCGGTAACTGATTGGGACGACCAGTGTGAGCAAGCTTTTAACGAGGTAAAACGCATATTGGTCAGCCCACTGGTCATGGGACGACCCGATGCGGGGTATCCATTACAGCTATTTCTGGCGGTCTCGGAGGACACGGTCAGCTCGGCATTGGTGCAAGAGCAACCTGAGTTCAAACTCGTGTACTTTGTCAGTCGAACGTTGCAACCGGTAGAGACTAGGTACAAGCGAGTCGAGAAGATCGCTTTGGCAGTAGTAATGGCGGCGAGGCGCTTAAGGCCATACTTCCAGAGTCATCAAGTGATAGTGCGAACAGATCACCCGATCGCGAAAATCCTGCGCAAGCCAGATCTGGCAGGGAGAATAGTAGGATGGTCCGTGGAGTTGTCTGAATTTGGCCTCCAGTTTGAACCGAGAGGGTCAATCCGAGGGCAACATTTGGCTGACTTTGCGGTCGAGTTACCTTGGGACGAAGAAGGTCGCCAAGAGTGGATCCTTTATGTGGATGGCTCTTCTGAGAAGTCCGGTGGTGGAGCAGGAATTGTGTTAGAAGGACTGGACGACTTTGTTGTGGAACAGGCAATTGTCTTTCGGTTCAAGATAAGTAATAACCAGGCTGAGTACGAAACAATACTAGCCGGGCTCGAGCTGGCTAGGGACTTGGGGGCAGTCTCGGTCAAATGTCGAACGGATTCCCAATTGGTGGTAGGACAGCAGACTGAGAGCTTCCAAACCAAAGATGATCATTTGCTTCACTATTTTCATAAGGTGAAGGAGTTGGTAAAACAATTCCGGACGGAGGTATCAGGAGTTTTCCCCGGTCCCATTCAGCAGAAACAGACGCGCTCGGTCCTCTAACAGATGGCTAATTTAAAATGCCTAGCGTCAGCAGCTGTTTTGACCAGACAGATGTGGCTGATTAAATTCCGGAAGGCTTGGCGATTGTAAAAGGAAGAAGGAATTTGCCTAACTTCGTGAGGCACCCAGTTGTAGCCGGGAACAGGGGGCCAAGCTCGGGGTTTCCCATCCCAAGCGCCGGTGGAGTCCACATGGATGACAACTTCGTCAGGAGCATCGCTGTCGACCAAGAGATCGGAGGAATTTCCGGAAGGCGAGGCTCTAGCATCGGGACCAGTAAAGGCAACTAAGGATAAAGAAGGACTGGCGATGTCATCATCAGCATACCCCCTACCCTCGTCGTCGGAGAAATCAGAAGACATGGTTACCTAAGGCGGGGAGAACGAAAAGAGCAGAGGAAGATTCAGAGGAAGGAGAGGCTGGCGACGGTGAGGAGATTAAAGTAAAAAGTTAGGGTAAAAGTATGGGTATTTATACCAAGATTAAAACTGACTCAACTGGCACATCTGAAGCGTCAAACGTCAAGAGATCTGACGGTCTGAGAGACGTGACGTTTCAATGATAGAGAAATCTGACGGTTCAAGCGGTAAGACGTTTCGTTTTTTCACATTTCCCGCCTAAAAGTTACAGCCGTGACTTTATAGCTCTCGCCAGAGCAAGTGTTAGCGTGTTAAAGACTTGGTCAGACAGAGAAAGAGAAAGGCCGAACGGAGGTCACTTCAAAACCCTACGCAAAAGTATTTTTGCTAGGGCTTGGGGGACTTGTGTTACTACCGAGGGCAGGCGACCGACCGGGAAGGTTTAGACAATACCGAGCGGATAGAAGCAAGACTAATTTGTCCGATCGGGTGTCTCAGCCTAATATGTCTGATCGGATCTATTAAGCGTAATATGTCCGGTCGGGCAGATATCTAAAACTGTGGACTGGAGACAGCCGTTGAAGGCTCATGAATGTGTAGTTAATGAGGTAACGGTCATTGTCGAATATTTAAGATGTGCATTGAAAGCCATTAAAAGGTAAATTAATGGGTAATATTCCCTGAAATCATATAAATAGCGGTCAAAGGAGAAGGTAAACTCTCGGTTCTTTGATAATTATATAGACTTGCAAAAGCCCATTCTGACTTGAGCATCGGAGTGTTTGCTGCAGGTCAACCCATTTGTGTGGAGAACAAGCGCGAGGAGAACGAAGGGAGAAGAACGGATCGGTGAAGAAGGAGTGTTTCCAGACGAAAGTATCAGGAGTTTTCCCCAGTCCCATTCAGCAGAAACAAAAAATAAATTATAAATTATTACGTGCCACATATCACATGATAGTCATAATTATAACCTAACACATGTTATGTTTTAAAACAAATTAAAAATTAAAAATTTCACGAATTTATACATGACAAAACACAATGTTAACATTAACTTCACATAAATAATCAAATTAAACTTTTTTGAAACAAATTAAAAATATAAATTGAATTAAAAAATGATAAAAGAACGAAAATAAACTAAAATAAAACAAAGACTAAATCATCCCTTAAAGTTAATTTATGATGATGTCTGAATAAGAGCAGTTGGTGGATCCAAAAGTGGCTATAAATACTCCGCAGGCCACTCCATTTCATTCGCGCCTTCTTTCTTTCTCTGCTTCTCCCGAAACGAAGAGAGAACTGGTCAATAACCACAAGCAAATAAGGGTACAACACCTTCTTCTCCTTCTCTCACTCTCATTCGTTCATCCACCTTCACCTTTTCCCCTTTCACCCATTCACTCCCCTTATTAAATTTACCACTCTCACTTCCTCTCTTCACAACAACCTTTTCTCTCTACACATTCCTCTAACTACACTTTTTACATTTCTACTAACACTACTCTTACTATTCCTTTTTCCTCATTCTCCATACCGGTAATTTTCCATGCTTTTACTATTTCTTCTTCTAATGTGTAGATCTAAATGTGGATCTCAATTTGTTATCTTTTTTTAAACAATTCAATTGCATACAACGTGATCTTCCATGAAATTCAACACCTCCTTGTGATTAGTGAATTGAGTTTGTTTACCAATCCAATGCTATTTTATTCCTGGTGGTTGGATGTAATATGAATCATGGAAGTTGAATTTCGCACCTAATCTACACCTATTGGTGACAAGTAAATGGTCAAGGTTGTGAGTAGTTGTGGAAAGTTATGGACAAGACCATGTTATTAACTTAAAATGTGTATGCATTCAAGGCGCGATTTTAATCCATGATTTTAGTCATGTGTATGTGAATGCATCGTGTTGAGTATTTAGTATAGAGATGAGACTCGTGTGAGATAATATTTTCTGATACGTGGGCGACTGAATATTTGGTTTGTAATTTGATAATTTATTTGATTTGGTTTGCAGAACAATGGCATCCCATATTGTTGGATACCCTCGCATGGGTCCCAAGAGAGAGCTGAAGTTTGCTCTAGAGTCATTCTGGGACGGGAAGAGCAGTGCAGAGGATTTGCAGAAGGTGGCTTCTGATCTCAGAGCATCCATCTGGAAACAAATGACTGATGCTGGGATTAAGTACATCCCCAGCAACACTTTCTCATACTATGATCAGGTGCTCGATACCACTGCCATGCTTGGCGCCGTTCCAGCCAGATATGGGTGGACTGGCGGCGAGATTGGGTTTGATACCTTCTTTTCCATGGCCAGAGGAAATGCCTCTGTGCCGGCCATGGAGATGACCAAGTGGTTTGACACCAACTAGTAAGTGGTGGCTCAGGTTTTTGTTGTATTGATTGTAATTTATGATGCAGAGATGGTAATGATTTGTTTACTGATCTCATTTGTGTGACCATTGATCCAGCCACTTTATTGTCCCTGAATTGGGACCTGATATGAATTTTACTTATGCTTCTCACAAGGCCGTGAATGAGTACAAGGAGGCCAAGGCGGTATGCATCTGTAGCCATACTCTGCTTATTTGCAAACTTTAAGTTAGCTAAAAAGAGCTCAGTTAAGTTGAGCAGCATTGGCATAGAAAATTGCGTATTGTTCATTAGGAAAAGTTCTGGGGATATTTGTTGTTCTGTGTGGGGGTCATTATGATGTTTTTGAGTGGCTATTATTCATATCGACATTTTCATTGAATGTTTATTTTCTCTTCCAGCTTGGAGTAGATACAGTTCCAGTCCTCGTCGGCCCTGTAACATACTTGGCTCTCTCCAAACCTGCCAAGGGTGTTGATAAATCCTTTTGTACTCTTTCTCTCCTCCCAAAAATCCTTGCTGTCTATAAGTAAGAATTTAAATTGTGTACAGTGCAGTTTTAGAATTTGGGCTTCATGCTTATATTTGTGTTAATTCTCAATCTTGCTTATGACTAAAATCTCAGGGAAGTTGTGTCTGATCTTAAAGCTGCTGGTGCTTCATGGATTCAATTTGATGAACCTATCCTTGTCTTGGACCTTGAGTCTCAAAAGTTGCAAGCAATTTCTACGGCATACGCAGAACTTGAATCTGCTTTATCTGGCTTAAATGTTCTCATTGAGACCTACTTCGCTGACGTTACTGCCGAGGCATACCAGACTCTCACATCTCTTAATGTAGCCACGGCATTTGGATTTGATTTAGTCCGTGGAACTAAGACCCTTGATCTAATCAAGGGTGGATTTCCCAGTGGAAAGTACTTGTTTGCTGGAGTGGTTGATGGAAGAAACATCTGGGCTAATAATCTTGCTACTTCACTGGATACATTGAATAGTCTTGAGGGGATTGTGGGCAAAGGTACTTGTTGTACTTCATGAAAAAAATTGGGAGATTTCTTCTTCTGTTGACGCAGTCACTTGATTCGTTTATATACTAAACTATAATGCAGATAAACTTGTTGTGTCCACCTCCTGCTCACTTCTTCACACGGCTGTTGATCTTGTTAATGAGACCAAGTTGGATAATGAGATCAAATCATGGCTGGCTTTTGCGGCCCAAAAAATTGTTGAAGTAAATGCATTGGCTAAGGCGTTGGCTGGTCAAAAGGATGAGGTAAACTCCGTTCCTTTTATTTTACAATAGCATAGCATTATCACTGACATAAAATTAAGAAATTTGAGGGAAAGTACGATAGTCCCATAATAACAATAGCATGTATGACGAAATTAGCCAACTATTTTGTTAGCAAGTCAGCAGTGACAGCAAATATATTCATATTCATATATTTTTTTTCCTCTGTTTGACTATATTGTTCACTGAATTACTTTCTTTATCTTCTCATTTCAGGCCTTTTTCTCTTCTAATGCTTCTGCTCAGGCTTCAAGAAAGTCCTCTCCAAGAGTGACTAATGAGGCCGTTCAGAAGGCTGTGAGTTCTAATTTCTATGGTTTTCTGATCAACTTCGTTGAGCAGGATTTGTTATGAAATTTATTCTCTTGTTATTCATGACATCTTTTATTTTCTTCACAGGCTGCTGCATTGAAGGGTTCTGATCATCGCCGCGCCACAAATGTCAGCACTAGATTGGATGCTCAACAAAAGAAGCTCAACCTTCCAATCCTCCCAACTACCACCATCGGATCCTTCCCTCAGACTGTTGAACTGAGGAAGGTGCGTCGGGAATACAAGGCTGGCAAGTAAGATAGGCAAAGAGTCAATAGATTGGCTTGTTTTCCTTTCCATGTGTCTTTTTCTGACTATTTTGTTTTTCTTGCTTTCAGGATCTCCGAGGAGGAGTATGTTAATGCAATTAAAGAGGAAATCCGCAAAGTTGTTGAACTCCAAGAGCAGCTTGATATTGATGTCCTGGTACACGGGGAGCCTGAGGTCAGCTTTCATCCTCACATAACTAAATATTCAGTCTGGAATAGCAAATAAGAGCGATCCATTACACTCAAACATCTTTATAGATCTTCATCCACCTCTTTCATTTTGAAGAGCAACATAATCTTGACAAATGGTTAGCCTTTAATTGCAGAGGAATGATATGGTGGAGTACTTTGGTGAGCAGTTATCAGGCTTTGCCTTCACCGTTAACGGGTGGGTGCAATCTTATGGATCTCGTTGTGTGAAGCCACCAATCATCTATGGTGATGTGAGTCGCCCCAAGGCAATGACCGTCTTCTGGTCATACACTGCTCAGAGCATGACCAAACGCCCGATGAAGGGAATGCTAACTGGCCCTGTCACTATTCTCAACTGGTCCTTTGTTCGAAATGATCAGCCTAGGTACAAACTCGAGACCCATTGAAAACAACAATACCGCAATCAGAACTAACCCTGTTACTATTTCTAACATAGTGTTAATTAAACTATCTACAGGTCTGAGACCACCTACCAGATTGCTTTAGCTATCAAGGACGAAGTAGAAGATCTTGAAAAGGCTGGTATTACTGTTATCCAAATCGATGAGGCTGCTTTGAGAGAGGGCTTACCATTGAGAAAGTCAGAGCAAGCTAACTACTTGGACTGGGCTGTTCATGGTTTCAGAATCACCAATGTTGGTGTGAAGGATACAACTCAGGTACTTCTGGACTACAATCAATGGGTTAGAACGAATTTACTTTTCATCTGGGTTTACACAAAAGACTAATGAACTTGCACACAATGTGTGTATTCTTGACAATTGACAGATTCACACCCACATGTGCTACTCTAACTTCAATGATATCATCCATTCAATCATTGATATGGATGCTGATGTGATCACCATCGAGAACTCTCGCTCTGATGAAAAGCTCTTGTCAGTGTTCCGCGAAGGAGTCAAGTATGGAGCTGGAATTGGCCCTGGAGTGTACGACATTCACTCTCCAAGAATACCACCAACTGAAGAAATTGCTGATAGGATCAACAAGATGCTTGCAGTGCTTGAGCGAAACATTTTATGGGTCAACCCTGACTGTGGTCTCAAGACACGTAAGTACGCCGAGGTGAATCCAGCTCTCACAAACATGGTTGCTGCCACAAAACTCATCCGTAACCAGCTTGCCAAGTGAATGGTGGCACCAAAGTAGAATTTCAGCAATCATCGTGATTCTGCTGGATGCACGGAGAAAAGAACATTTGCTTTTTTGGTTGTTGCAATAACTGAGTGTTGAATATTTAGCGGCTTAGTACACTCTTCCCTGCTTTTCTGTATTCTTGTGGCATTGCCTCTGTTTACGTTGATATGCAGTTGCAATATTCTATTTTTTTTCTTCATACATTAATACAATTTTTCCCTTTGTGTAATGCGCTATTGGCCACCTAATATCCACGAAACAGAGTAACAATTTACCAATATTTTTAAAACCGACCAGTCATTAAACCACAAAGAACCTGTTAAAGATTTATTGTTTCAATACCACTAAAAAATAAATAATTTCAATTGAAGTAAAAAATAAATAAACTGGGATAAAACTAAAGGACCATGCTAACAATTCTTTTTAATAATTTTTTATAATAGATTCTGTTTTATTGGTTCGTATATTTAAAATAAATCAATCACATACTATCACACAAGCAGTTATAAAAAAATTATTAAAAAAAAAATTGTTAAAAAAACTTTTTCCAAAACTAAAAGAAGAAAAGCCAACATTACCATATGCATGGCTATGCTGTACAAAATTAAATATGACAATGCATAAAATGGATAAAAAAAAGAGAAGAAGAAATAATTGTTAATAGATATAAGAAGAATGAAAATTGAATTTTGTTGCCATGACTTAATAACAAGTTCACAACTCTTTCAGAATATATTTTTTTTTTCTAAAATAACTTGTATTACTCAATGATTAGGTCCACACGTATTTTACACGAGTGACATGAATACCTGAGTCAGAAAGTTATATTTCATAACATAAATCTATTTCCTGGATCAAAATTATAAGTACAATTTTTGTTCTTTATTTTATTTTATAAATATTTATATGTTTAATTATAAATACAATCTATTTTCTGAGCAATCCATAAAATCCTTAATTCCCAATCTTTAAAAATCCACAAACAAAACATTTTCCTTTTACTGAGTAAAATATTGGATGCTTCCAACGCATGAAGTGTTGAAGGTGTCATTTTTTCATCGCCCTGTGATGCATTTTATCAAGAATATATCTTTAAATTTGGTCTAGTGTAGGTTCGGCTATATTCCACATGAGGTAGGGTAAAAAAATTCACCCGACTAAAAAATTCACTTAAAAAAATATCTATAGGATCAAAATGCTATATATACTCTAATTATATATAGATAAAACAACAAATAAATATCAATTAATATTAACTTTATCATACACATACATACATGAAATTTTAAGAATAACATACATAAAATTTTAAAAGAATTTTGTCATTCTTAATCTTATAAAACTATTAATGTGTTAATGAATTATTATTTAATGTAATTTTTTTTATTTAGTATTTAGTTTATAAAATTTTATGTTATATTGTATTTATTTTCTATGTATTAGTTAATAATTTAAGTGTTTTTTTTTACGTAATAGTTAATATTTTGTTATGAAATATTTTTATTTGTTAATTTTTAAAATTTTGATTTAATTTATAAGATGTTTATATTAGGTAAATTTTAATTAAATTTTAAAAGTTTTTATTAATTTTGTAATTGTTATTTTTAAATTTGAATATTGTAATGTTTATTGTAGGTCTTATTTCATTATATAAGATGAATAACTACACGTTTCTCGATTCTCAAATAAATTCTGCTTTTATGTCGAAATTTTCTTCTTTTCTAGATGAAGTTGGTGAGGGTGATTACACCAATAAGTTTTCCACTAATCAAATCTTCCCATCACGCGTCGATTTAATTGAATGGGTTCGAAAGATTGCATTCGACCTTGGATTTGTTGTCGTGATTATAAGATCTGACACAACAACTGATGAAGCTGGAAGAAAGACATTCATTGTGTTAGGATGTGAAAGGAGTGAGAAGTATAAAAAGTATAAGGCAGATGTTTAGCCTAGTTTATCTGGCACAAGAAAATGTGAGTGTCTGTTTAGGTTAAGGGGTAAACCTAAAGGACTCGGTTGGGTGTTAAAAGTTATGTGCGACTATCACAACCATGAATTAGTAGAGACTTTGGTTGGTCATCCTTTTGCGGGGAGGTTAAATGCTGCTGAACAGTCAATTCTTGTTGACATGACTAAGAGTCAAGTTAAGCCCTCAAATATTCTATTGACTCTTAAGGAACACAATGAAGATAACGTGACGACGATAAAGCAAATATATAACGCGAGATACATTTTCAAACGATCTTTGAGAGGGTCAAGAACGAAAATGCAGTAGTTGATGTTGTTGTTAGATAGAGACAAATACATCCAGAGAAGTAGATGTTTGGACGATTCAGACGTAGTTAGTGACCTGTTTTGGACACATCCCGATTTAGTGCAGCATCCTGATCACACGCCTCATACCACCCTGAAATGAATATAAAAAAAAATTAAATTCACTATGTATGAAAAATTGATATAATACACAATCACACTTAGCTTCATTACATACCAACAATCCAGATTCAGGAGACCGTCTACGACAAACTGGGGGCACAAGATGTCATCCAGAAGGTGTCGCCTCATGCGCGGTGCAAGACTAGGTCGATCATCGTCGTCAGTTGGAGTGATGTACGGGTGGGACACTCGTCTAAACCACAGTAGGTATCCATCAACATACGCAGAGGGCTCATGAGCCTTAGCAACACCACTAATGGCATGCTCTACATACCTCAGCCAATTTAGATCAATCGTAGGAATGTCTGGTATCAGAAGACTCTCAGGCGAACGTGGTATGATCTGCTGAAAACCAAACTGACGCAACACACGTTCAGGCAAATGTCGGTGAATCATGTCACCTAGTCGGATCCATCCTGAAAACATACATATGGCCATAAATGGATAGGTACG
This sequence comes from Vigna umbellata, assembly GCF_018835915.1. The sequence goes on from NW_025910458.1 coordinate 29,388, forward strand.
TTTGTGCGAAATGTATGGATGCTAGATGAGCGCATCATAAGTGAGCCCATCCATATATGTCCGCCCCTCCGTATGACTCCAACCCTGCCTCAGAGGTATATATCGTGAAGCCCGTGGATCGAGGTATGTGTACCTATCCGAGACTCGCCTCCTTCCCATGCCAGAAAGGTGCTCATATATCCAACTCTACAAAAAACATTACTTAAATTGTTTTATACATTCCTAAAATATATTACAAAAATTTTGTAAAACTAAAATGTACCTGTAGAAGAGTGGAATATCCAGCTATTTGTCTGACACCAGTGAAGCTAGCATCTCCTATCTGCTCATAAGTATGTGCTAGTATAGCTGCTCCCCAGGCATATCTCACATAGGCATTCAAGTCTCGCAACAGAAGGAGGTACGAGACCCTAATCAATGTCCCACTCTTATTAGTAAAAATTGTGCATCCAAGCAAATGCAACAAGTAGGCCCGAGCAGCGCACTCCCAAAGCTCCTGCTCAATGCACTCCTGGTAGACCTCGCGGAGCCAGCTTAGCCTAACTTTCGGACCGCGTGACTACTTCATCTTGGCTGAAGCTTTGGCGCGGTCGACGCCAAACATGTCCATAAGATGAGATCTAGCCTCATCGTATTCTAAGTCCTCCACGTCACAAAATTGTCCCATGATAGGTAGGTGGAGCAGGTTGTGAACGTCATCTAATGTGACGCTCATCTCACCTATCGGGAGGTGGAAAATATTCGTCTCTAGGTGCCACCTCTTTGCAAGGGAAACGATCAATCCATGATCGACATACTCGTATGATAGGTTGACTATGGAAGCCAACCCCGACATAAAGATATAAGGCTCAATAGCCTCATGATACATTCTAAAATGTTTTAATTTTTTTACCATGGGATATCACTTTGATCTTCCCTCAATCCTACATAAAAACACAAAATTATATAACAAAAATAAATAAACCATTAATCAACAATTAAATTGTTTTAGGTTTATGACTAACCTGGCCTTGCCATATGGCAAATGCAACATACTGGGTATAATGTGTAAGCATGGAGGTGTCACGTGGACCTCCTGGAAATCCATCATCTTAAATTTCATCTTCATCTTCATCTTCTTCCTCACTATAGTCATCCTGCTGTTGAACATCCTCTTGCTCAACAAAATCGTCCTGAGCATGTTCTTGCTGTATAAACTCCTTTGCTCCTCATGATCATGCTCATGAATGACGTCCACACGATATTCTTCTACGCGTCTTCTACGAGCAGATGTCGTAGGTCGTCTCCTTTCATCATGAGATGAAAATGATGGTTCACCACGAGAAGATGAAGCCTCATCAGGATAAGATGATGCACCTCTAGTTCTAACCATTTCTATTAACCAATTATATTATTAACATATTATATAGAACAAAAATAAATAATTATATAATAATAAATATTGAAACAAATAATAAGAAATCAAAAAATTAAAAATTAATAATAAAATCATAAATAAATAAATAAAAATTATCAAACAAAAATAAAATATTAAAGAAATAAATAAAATAACAAAAAAATTACTTAAATAATATGTACGACAATAAAATTTACAAATAATAATAATTATTTAATTGAATAAATTATTTAATAAAAAATCTAAATTCAAAAACAAAAAAATAAAAATATTGAATAAAAACAATTTCAAACAAATTTAACAAACAAAAAAAATATTCAAAATTTATTCCGAAAATATATTACATTTCATTTAACATTTAAACCTAACAAAAAAAATTAAAAATTTTACAAACAAAACAAAAAATTCTTAAAATAAAATATACTAACTTAATAACCAAATAACACATTCCAGGACCGAAACCGTACAACCCTAAATCGAAAAATATAGTCGCAAATCGAACTGTGGTTGGCCTTAGCCGCAGTTCGAACTGCAGAAAACCCAGATTCGCACTTCCAAATGCGCCAGCGGCCATGCACCTCCAAAAACTAATCACAGATCCACCTGCGGTTATTGTCTCACGCATATCCAAGTACGACGAAACCAAATCCGCACTTCTAAGTGCGGGGGCCATTAACCGCAGTTCCATGTGCGGTTTGGCTTGCAACTCCTTCGCCCAAATCAAAGCATATATAAAACATGCAGATCAACCAAACACAAACATCCTATCATTTTTCCCCACCTGCATATATAAAATAATTAACTTGGACGTTGATGTACGAGAAGAAGACACCCTGCAACCACGACACCAACACGAGTGAAGAAACAACCAACACGAGTGAAGAAACGAGGGACGAGAGCTAACTACGGCACCAACACAAAAAACAGTGAGCAAAAAACTGAACAGGGGGAAGGAAGACCACTCAACACATTCAAAAAATTGTGAAAAAGGAGGGAGGAAGGCATAACCATAGAGAGGAGAAAGAAGAAAGACTCAAGGGTAGGGTTTCACATGAGATGCGGCAGAGAGGAGAAAGAAGCAGGGGTGTAGGGTTTAAAGTGAGATGGGGCTAAGGAAAACTATCAATTTTATGAGTGGATGAGTCAACATTTTTAGAAAATCAAAATATGCTCATTGACATAACAAAAGTAGAGTTAGGAGTACAGTTGGAATTAAAACAAAATTAGGAGGTGCAAGATGAACTTGGTGAGGTGCAGGGAGAATCACTCCATATAATTTCCAATCTTTTATTAATTTTTTTTTACTTTTTTTTTCTTTCAATCTAACTTAGCAATGCAATAATTATTAACCCATCTGTATCTTTCCTTAACTTCAATTCTTTCACCCACTTTAATATTATAACTAATTTTAAAATAGAGTAGTTTATTAATATTTTAAAATAGAGTAGTTTAAATCTAATTCACTAAGAATCTGACCCACCTAAGTTCAATTTGTGTTCACTAATTTACCTAATTTTTTAATAAATATTTTTTGTTTGGTTAGTCATTTTACAAAATATTGAAATGAAAGCTACAAAGAAATGATTTTTGTATGAAATAATTAGACAATATGAAAAATTCATAAATCTATATTTAGTAACTCAATTTTTATGAGGAAACAAATTTGAATCATTACGAAATTATTAACATTTTCTTTGAAAAAATTTTGTGTGAATGAAATCATATGTTTGATTGACCATAAATATAATTTAAGGCCTGGCCTTTTTCTTTTATTTGATTTGAATTTGAAAACTTTTGTTATTTTTTTTAATAAAAAAAAATTTGCTAATAAGTAAGTTGGATTAAGTTGACTCATGAAGTTGTGAATCCATTGAAACCAAATCTAAATAGTTCCTTTTGACAACTTAATTATTACTAGTAAATTTAACACTAATGTATCTGTTTCAATTTGAAAATACAGTTTAATAGAAAAAAAAGAAGAAAGATTGTCATAGTAAGATGTGTTGTCACATTGCCCTTGAGGTCATCTTATTATAAAGATTAATCATACTACCACACAATAACCAAGACTACACTCATAGTTATGCACTACAATTTGTATAATGTGTAATAATCATCTTTTTAATTCTTGTATTATTTCTGTTTCAAAACTATTAATGTCATATATTACAGTTACTCATACATTATGTCGATTTATATATTGTTATTGCATTTTTATGACACTAGCAATGTGTTGATGGTAAAGGAAGATTTCTTATTTTATTAATATATAACAATATTTCTATGAAAATCTAAAGGAAATTTTCTCAACTACATTCTTATTTTATTTATAATAATTTTCAAGTTTTATCAACAAAAATACAATGGCTAGTACAAAGTTCAACTGTAATTGATCATATTTTAAACTACTATTTTCCATTTGTAACAATGTTATACTTTCTAATGTCTTTTTTAAATATTAAAAACAAATTATTTCAAATTTTAACGATAAATAATTCCAGTGTAATATATTTTTTCATTTTTTTAAATGTTTCATTAAAGTTTTTCATAATAATTTATATAAAAATTATTAATAATAACAATTTACGCAACGCACTTAATATTTATTTCTTAGAAATATCTTTATTTTATTATTTAATTTAATTTTGTTATTCTCATTATTTAAAAGTCTATTATTTTTGGTCAGCAGAAATTTAAAAATCTATTTAATTTATTTAAATTCTACATTTTCTATTTATAAAATAAAAAAATAAAATTTCACTATTTTTCAATGTCAACATCGACCATATTCTTGGAAATCTATGTCAGCATATCTAGTTGCCTAAAGAATATTGACAAAGGCTTATTTATGTAATTTTCTATAAAACGAAGGTTCAATAAGGAAAATAAAATCCAGTAAGCAAACCGTAACGACAGGGTTCGGTTTCGGTCCGTTTCGTATATCATTCATTACAGTGATACTATGCAGGGGGGAAACTTGTGAAGAACGTTGAAGGCGAAAGAGGAACGAACGGAGCGAGCAATGTACAAAACGAAGGTGCAAGAGCTGTGCCAGCGACGGTCGTGGCCCTTGCCCACCTACGACACCACCAGAGAAGGTCCCGATCACGATCCTCGCTTCACCTCCACCGTCACCGTTAACGGCGTGTCCTTCCAAACCTCTGCCCCCACGCGCAACTCCAAAAGCGCCCAAAACGACGCCGCTATGCTCGCCTTCCTCCACTTCTCCCCGCCGTCATCGTCACCGTCGCCCTCACCGTCGCCGCCGTCTCCCTCTTTTCCCCAACACACTCTCTCCCTTCCCGCTCTCTCTTCTTTCCCTCAGCCTTCGCTTTGCAACTCGTCTTCTGGTACCTTCCCCCCTTTGTTCACGTGTTATTATTGTGCTTCTAGCACGTGCGCATTTATTTATTTATTTATTTTTTTTTTTGCATTTGGTGATGATTGTCTTGAATGTGATTTCCATGACAGGGTATGTAATTTTTTTTCTGGTAAGACGGAAATTGCATGTTAAGTAATAAAATAATGTTGTTGAGTATTGGTGGAGGAAGGAGTTGAGGTGCAGAGTTTGTCATTCACTTTTATTGGGGGCTGTTATTTGTAGATGGGCTTTTACTACAAGATATTATTTTCTATTACATGATTTCGAACAGTTTTATCATGAGTCTGTTTTTCGTTACTGAATCAAAATTAAAGCTTTCTTGGTCGTGCTCACGAAAATGTTTTCAGTTTCAGCTTTTGTTTCTAATGTTAAAATACTAGAATGTTATTCCTTTTTTTTTTTTAAAAGAAAAAGCGTTAGAATGAGTACCGGAAACAAAAGAATGCATAAATTTATGAACACTTAGTCATGTTTATATGTTGAAATTGGTGTGTTGTTTTGGTTGTTTATTGGGGGTTTGGAGGAAGCTGCGTGGATATGCTGTCATGAATTGCTGCTGTGTCGTCGAGGAATTTGTTATGAGATTTTGTTTTGATTACTTGAAAAAGAATACTTGAACCGTAAACTGATTCTACTTTTTCTAATAGTGTGTTTGGTTTTACGTTTCAGATGTGATTTCATACTATTCGGATGTGATGATCTTTTATGTTTTGGGTGTGATGACATGGATGTGATTTTTATAAGCTAAAAATTAATGTGCCCACATCTTAAATCCTTTGTGAACAAGTTTCAAAACACCCAAATTATAGGTAATCTCTTAACTAAGTGGTCTACGCATGGAACTCTTGTGATGCCACTTTAGTATGGAATAAAACATGTTGTTGGGAGGGGAACCCCTATGTGTGCTCAAAATCTTTAACAGGTATTTGTTATTGTTTCTGGCGATGAATAATTCTTACCAGTACCAAGCTTACCCAAAAAAGAACTGGATGGACTATATTCATAATTCTTGATTTCTGTTAGACTACATTCAGGATTACAAATTTTAAAGATTCATTTTATTTTGTATTGGACGAATAGGTGCACCTGATCCCAGATCTGTTGTTGATGATGTACATCTTCACTCAAATGGATTGCTGCAACTGAAATTGGAAGAAGTGTGCCAAACATCTCAAATCAGTAACCCTCTACCGGCTGTTAGAGATACAATAACAGTGGAAAATCAAAAAAGTGATATGATTTCTCTTTATCTTCTATTTGTTTGATCAAATTGATATTTATTGGTTATTATGCTTATGTGTTATAGTTAGTTCTAGTTTAGTACTGTAAAATTCTTTCTTTTGTTAGAGAGAGAAATAGAGAGAGAGAGTTCTTTTGGTGTGAGGTGTGCAGGGGAGATTGAATTAGTTTTAATATGATTTGATTGATCTTAAAATCAGATGCAGTTTTTCCTCTTACTAGTCAATTTCACAGAAAAAATATTTGTGGCTCTTGAAATCAGGAACAAATGTATTCTGTAGTTATTAGCGTTTATAGGTGCGTACATTCTGATATAGGAAACCTAAATACCCTCCAATCATGTATATTAATTACTACTACCCGATATAAACGTGTTTCTGTGGTACATTCAAACACATAATTTTAGCATTACTTTTAGCTGTTCTTTCTCTCTCTCAACATGGGATCATGGTCATTTACAGAACCATTGTTGAACCCACCTGCATTTGCCACAATTAATGCTGGAAGTCCTGGACATGAGGAGGAGTTTTAACAAGCTTCCTTAGTTGCACCATAGCCTTCGTTAGTTGTGGCCACTTTTGGAGTTGCTTAAAGAGTGGTGGTTTAGTCCCATATCAACCAATGATGAGGCCAAACCAGTGTATATAAGTAGAAGACAACTCTAATTGCATGGAAAAAACTCTTCCCACATGTGAATAAAATTAGTGTGGTTGGAATGAATTTATTTTGTTTGCACCTTCTTCTATGGGGAGTGAATTATTTTGTTGTAACAACCTTGAAGCAGCTTCAATTTGAAGAGTGGTGTTTAAAATCAGGAACAAACATGTTCTATATTTATTAACAGTTTATGGCACATAAAATCTGATTTAGGAGAAAGTCAATTTCCTCTATTGTGCGTATTAATTACCATGAGCCTGTATTAAATATCCTGTATAAAACAGTGATTGTTGCAGCCAAAATACACTATGCAATGCAGTTGTATTAGAAACTAAAAGGCTGGCTTTGGTTTTGTATTTTGTTTTCCAAATTATTTGGACATGGATTGTAGGGCAACGCTAGTGTCCAGTTGTTTTTTTTTTTCATATTATAAACCATGTGTGTTATTTTTAGTTGGACATGTATTGATGCATATTGAACATGAGTTGTCTACACTAAACACAATTGATCCTTATCCCACTAGTTTAGGTTGGCTACACATATTAACTTAGGCATAGTGAGAAATAAAAGTATGGAGAAAGTTGGTAGTATCAAATAAATGACACTTTAATTGAATTACGTGTAACTTTTTGACGTTTAATTTTGTCATAGACATGTTACATTTGTACAAGAACCAGCTGCAAAGCTTTGTTCAAAAGAAAAATCTAGGTCTTCCAGTATATTCTTCCGAGTTTGAGGGTCCTCCTCATGCCACACGTTTCAAGTGCAAAGTCACTATTGATGGACATACATATGGAGGTGACAAATTCTATTCTACATTGAAGGATGCTGAGCATGCAGCCGCTGGAGCTGCTTTAATGTCATTATTACCAGGCGGAGTTGAAGAGGCTAGTCTCAATCACTTGTAACTAATTATATAACTTATTCTATAATATTCAACTTCTTAAATGCTTTCTTTTGGTGCTGCTTATATTCTTATGATTGTCTAAAAAATTCAGGGTCATACTGGATTATACAAAAATCTTTTACAAGAATTGACTCAAAAGGAAGGATTCCGATTACCCATTTATAGCACAAATATAAATGGTGAAGCTCATATGCCATTATTTGTGTCACAAGTGGAGGTAGAAGGGGTGCTCTTTACTGGGCAAGAAGCTAAATCCAAGAAGCAAGCAGAGATGAGTGCAGCCAAGGTAGCTTATATGGCTTTGAAAGAACACAAAGGTATTCTTTTAATACTAGTGCTGTAGTTTCTCATTCTAACATATGTCTCGAGTTTAGGAATAATCTGCAAAATATATTAATTTATGCCATACATCAAATTGATATGATGTACAGGAACCTGGTGATAATATTTTCAGAATCCCTTGATTTATGTTATAATATTACCTTGTACAGTTTTAATTACATGATTGGGATATTTAATTACATTCCATAATTCGGATACTTAATTACATTCCATAATTTGGAGGATTAATATTCTGACAGTATATTTTATATTTATTGTACCGGATCATTGGATTAATAAAACATTTTTATGTCAAATTTTGAAATAAATTGGAAAACATAATTTCTAGGGTACCGAATGATGGATGACCTAAACGAAGGTTGTATAACCCCATTTTTTCTTTATTGGAGAGTGTTGTTTCTGAAATCAAAGACAAAGGAATTTGGCTCTTGATATTATGCATCCTGTTAGCATCCTCTAGACGGTAGAGCCCACTATCTTCCTTAGCAAGTCCAATCACCTTCCCTGCTCCTTGATCCAGTAATTGGCAGGTTGTAGGAGTAAAAAACATGAAACAGAGTGTTAGGTTTCCGATTGAGAAACCTAACTTTCTCACAATATCCAAACACCCAACAACATAGAAACAAGAAATAACAAAGGAATAGTATGAATTTCACTGTGAATGTATATACCGTAACGTGTAATGAAATACAGAAATGGGAGCCTAATCCCCCTCAACAAGGTCCAAGACCTGTTTATACAAAAGTATATGGCTAGCTGCTTTCTAACAATGAATAGAACTCTATTTATATAAGCTCTCCCATCCCGCCTTTCCTAACCGCTCTCTCATTTTCCCGCCTTTCTATCCTCTTACCTTAGATCCTATCATTACACCCTGCTGCCAAAACAACCTTGTCCTCAAGGTTGGAACAATGAAGTTTGAGCCCATAACATTGTGATATGGTCTTATCATAGGAAGGGAACCCTCTAGCTACTCCCTGCAACTTACTGTCTGGAGGCTTGGGTGGTGGTCGAAATGAGAAACAAAAATTATGGGACCATACTCGTGTCTGCATTATTTCCTTGAAGGTGAGGAGCTTCTTATTCTTCCCTGGAAAATAACTTCTTATACCGTTTGGTTCTCTTCCCCCTATCTTGATACCGTTCGGCTCTCTTCCCAATGCCTTTATGCCGTTCGGCAATCTTCCCCTATCTTTATGCCGTTCGGCTTTTCTATTTCTTTCCCATGCTTTATGCTTTTCTATTTTGTGGAAATGAGTCGTTGAAACTGTACTGTGACAACCAAGCAGCCCTTCATATTGCCTCCAATCCAGTGTTTCATTAGAGAACAAAACATATAGAAATTGATTGTCATTTTATTAGAGAGAAGTTGTTGACTAAGGAACTTGTTACGGAGTTTGTCAATTCCAATGAACAACTTGGAGACATTATGACCAAATCTCTAAGGGGGCCTAGGATTCAATTTATATGTTCCAAGCTTGGTGCATATGATCTATATGCTCCAGCTTTAGGGGGAGTGTTGAAATATATTGAATTGTGTAATTGTACTGTTAGTCTTGGGCTGTTGTGTGCTGGTCTATTTGCTCCTTATATAGGGCATTTGGTGTAATAGAAAAACAACACAATGGAATAATATTTCTATCTCTATATTTTCTCTCCTAAATTTAACAACATTATTCATAGAGGATTTTTTTTTCCTACCAATTTGGTCAATCATCTACCCTCTAAAACACTAAAAGATAACAATCCCATTCAACTACTCTCCAAATTTTTTTCTGACTTTTAGGACAACAAATCATCTTGTACCTTGAGTCTTTAATACCCCACTATTTATTGACTCTTATACTTCACCATCTATTCATTCTTCTTTTCTGTCAAGCCCAAAGATAACTGGAGAACAAACTCAGTGTTATCCATCCACTACAATTATACTCACAAAGGAGATGGTCTGTTATTTCCATGAATCTGACATTAATGAAGAATAGATTATGCCAACCATTGAAGTTCAGGATCTTCCAATTGCAGCAAGGAAATGTATTTGATCATGTACTAAAAGGCCAAGGTATCCATTGTCACACTTTGTGTTTTATAACAAACTATCCAATAATCACAAAAGTTTTCTTGGTCATCTAATACGGTCACTATTCCAAAAACTATGAATGAGTCATTGGATAGACTTGAAAGAATTAATATGAAAGAAAAAATATTCTTATTTAATTTATTAATTTGAAACAATATATCAATCTCTATATTTAGAGAACTCTAAACAAATAGTAAGGATTGGAAAAATTCTATGAAGGTTGAAATGGTTGCTCTAGAAAGGAACAAAAGTTGGGAGTTGGTGGATCTACCTAAAGGAAAAAATCTTGTTGGATGCAGGTGGGTATTCACTGTTAAGTACAAGGTAGATGGAACAATAGAAAGGTATCAATCAAGGTTAGTAGCTAAGAGATAGATTCAAACATATGGGATTGATTATCTTGAAACTTTTTCATCTACTAAAAAGATAGTGTTACAATTTTATTTTCTCTAGAGTTTGTAGAAATTTGATGTCACAAATATCATTCTGCATGGTAATCTTGAGGAAGAAATTTACATGGAGGTCCCGCTTGGGTTTAAAGATGAGGAGGGAAAGGTGTGTATACTAAAGAAGGCATTCTATGGATTGAAATAGTCTTCTAGAGCATGGTTTGGTAGGTCTACTACTGTAAGGAAGACCATGGGGTACAAGAAAAGCCAAGGTGACCATACATTTTTTATTAAGAATTCATCTTCAAGGGGAGTTTCATTACTGATTGTGTATGTAGATTATATAGTTGTAACACAAAATGATCACGTAGGAATGGAAGCCTTCAAAAATTGTTGGAAAACAAAATTTGAAATTAAGGAGTTAGGTAAATTTAAATATATCTTGGGCATTGAAGTGGCTCATCCCATATTGGTATTTTCATCTCCCAACAAAAATGTGTTGGATTTATTAGTTGAAACTGGTAAATTAGAATGCAAACTAGTAGAGACACCTATTAACAGAATCACAAACTTGGTGAATTAGTTGAAGGTGTATTTGTGGATAGACATCTTGTTGAAGGCTGATTTGGAAATTGATCTACTTGTCTCACACTAGGCCCCCATTGCCTATGTTGTTAGGATTGTAAGTCAGTTCATGCATATTCCAAAGGAGACTTGTGTTAGTGCTGTTTATCACATTCTACAGTACTTGAAAGAAACTCGTGGAAAAGGACTTCTATTTACAAAGGGGGAATGTGATGATCTTAGAAGCTTACACAAAATGCTGACTGGGTAGGTTCTATAGACGACAAGGGATCTACCTCCAGATATTGCACTTTTCTTGGAGTAAATTTAGTCATTTGGAGGAGCAAGAAACAAAATGTTGTCGCTAGGTCAAGTACTAAGGAAGAGTTTAGAGATAATTTTTAGAAGACCTGAAGATTGATTGGAAGAAGCCTATGAGACTGTATAATGATAACAAGTCAGCAATAAATATTGTGCATAATCCAGTGCAACATGATAGAATTAAGCATGTTGAAGTAGACAAACACTTCATAAAGGAGAAATTGGACAATGGCACAATATGTACACCATTTGTATGCTCTTTGGAAATTGACTTGCATATGTATTGACAAAAGGACTAAGTGGTGCTACGTTTCAATCTATTATTAGCAAATTGGGAATGAATGATATCCACTCACCAAAATTGAGGGGGAGTGTCAAAATCCCATAATTTATGTTGTAGATAGTACCTTGTATAGTTTCAACTACATAATTAGGATATTCAATTGCATTTCATAATTAGGAGAATTAATAGGCTCACAGTATATTTTATGTCTATTGTACATGATCATTGATCCTGAATTATATATATAGATTATATCCATCATAAATTAGGATTTTTCTATCATCAATTCTTTGTATTCTATTTAAGAGAAAGTACTCTTGAATTATAGAGATGGATTATAACCAACAGTATTTCTGACAGCTTTCTTGAATATTCATGAATTATTAGCAAGCTCACACAAAAACTCATTCTTTCAAACAATTGAGCTCTAGAGGTACCAAAACCTATTGACAAGATTAGCCACTTACGATGTGTTCTTCCAACAAGCCCTAGGTTCAATTGCATGCACTCATCTTCTTGGTTTTTCACCTTTTTTCTATGACTGAACCTTTTGTTTAGTCTCTCTATTCCAAACATCAGCCATGCTCTTGTTCTCTGTTACCTACTTAACCATAACCCAACTCAATTCAATAAAATCAACTTATAAGGTGAGAGCTTCTCCTAGCATGGTAGTTAGATTCGAACTAGTTGAATGATATGATACAGATCATGAAGTTGACGATGTAAATAGTTTAACATATCTTTTTTTGTGCCATGTACTGCGAATAGAATCACATGATTCGGTCTAGAATCATAAAATTTGTGAAAGCTTATCTAGAGTGGTGATTTTGAGGCCAAAATCATGAAAAGGGTTGACAGGGACGATAAATCATGTCGCACTAATGGTAGTTAATTGTGCATTCATGGAAGTTAAATCATGTTCAAATCTATTTTATGTTTCACATGTCTTGATACTAGCTACATGGTTTGAGGGGCTATCAACCACATTTTTAGTTGGGAAATTGGGTCAGAATAAAACTAGTTATACTTTTTGGATTACAGTAATATCTTTCTTTTATTGCTGTTATTTTTTAATTTGAGATTAAGATTTAAGAGCATGGTATCTCCTATATCTACTTAGAAGTGTTTCTCATTGTGCTTTTTTATCTTGCTTTGTTTTTGTTCAGGCAAGTCAGATAAGAGTTCTTCATTCCCCTTTTCAAATTATGAAGGACAGGTTTCCAAGTTCTCGCCTGACCACTCTGAGTCAAATGTGGTATTTTGTCTTAAACACGATGCCAATCCAACTTCATCTGTGGGCCTTGGATTAGTCACCTCGAGTGAACATAGCACAGACACATGTAAGCCGTTAAAGCCCTTGTCATTTCTACCTCATTCCCCCTTATGAAATAGTTTTCTGGATTTCTTATCAGTTCTGTAGATTATCTACTGTCAAGTATAATACCTAATCCAGAGCACAAATGATATTATACTTAGATACTTAGATTCCAAAAATTAAGAAATAAGATTCTGATATGTATAGTTTGGAAAAACAAAAACTGCATACAATTCTCCATTAGCTGGCTGTGTAAAAGCCTTCTATGAATTCTTTGGTCATCACTCAAGTTTAAGATAGTCTAACTCCACATAAATTTTGGAAGATGACATGCACATATAAAGCTGTTACGACTTGGAAGATAATCCATACATCATAAACCACTATGAAATTCATTGGTTTGCTGTAAACCTGGTTTTGTTGTTTTAGACCAATTGAAGCTATAGGTCTGACCAAGTTTTTCCAATATGGTGCAAGTTTGATCTTGGCTTGAAGAAGTGGGACCAAGTGTTAGGCAGGATCCTGTTTGGATAAATACTGTTAAACTTTCAACTTTGAATGCCATTGGTCTCCAATATGAGACAAAGATATCTTTTCAATATTGATAATCTAATGCATTGAGAAATTGATAATCTAAAGCACACATCATACTGCAATTCATCTTGAGTTTCTGTTTTTGTTACAGTGAAGAATGTCTCTACATCTGGAAATACAAATGGCTACACCAAGGTTTCTACCTTGTCAAATGATAATTCTTCACCTTCTCTGTCTGGCAGCAGCAAAATGGTTTCTGAAACAAGTGACAAGTCTTCAACTGCAGTGTACACCACCTCCTCATGCATAAAAAAGATTGTTGTTTACTCACGCAAGACAAACGTGGAAATTGATGATGATGGAACTATGTTGCCAATTAGCGATGACAAGTGGGTTGCTTACTCATATTCTCATTGAGATAGTTGGAACTCCTGCATCATATTTTTTGTTTCTCAATGTATTTGTGTAGGATTTGACTCCCGGTAAATTTTAAAACATAAAATATGGAACTTATAACCTATCGACTAAAAGACACATATGAGATTTTAACCTAAAGAAAGTGAAGCAGATTAGTTAATTATTCAGTCATCAACAACTAGGAATTTCTCTGCTCAGATTACAGAGAAGAACATTTAAGAATATGTAGATAACTATAGCTCTATGGGGAAATGCTAGAGACCCTTATATTTGTTCTTTTATTCCTTTTTTATTCGTAGCCGTTATATTCCTTTAATTATTACAAATGTAAATGACTAATTTTCGTTCTCTTCACGTCCTCAATTACAAATTTCAATTCTTAATTTTTTGAGAGATGTAGGTTGAATATTATCATGGACTAGTCCAACAATATCTCTTAATTACTTAATTTTTCTGGGGTCAAACATATTTTTAGTCTATAAACAGAAGTTTGTTTTCAATCCTCCATTCAAAAACATCGAGTTTTTACCGTCAAATCCATCAGTGGAAGTATTTTTACCACCAAAAAATCACATATACTTATTTTGAATTTCAAACTCCAACTCCAACCTCATTAACCCCTTTTCCCTTTGGCAAAAATTCTCTCAACCCTCACCTATTACCGTTTCATCCCTTTCAATGCTTTATCACCTTCTGAATAACGCCTATGTTGAATATTATAGTAGAAAAAAATTATTTGAACACTTTGAACGTCAAGTGCTTAAGTTTCACAACCATGAAGATGTAGTTAATCAGTTGGGTTGTTACTCAGGAAATTTGGGGAAGCTCACTATTGTTGGTTTTGGATAATGTTTTGCTTGACTGAGAGGCTCTTTTGAATAAATTAATATTTTATTTGTCATTTCAAAAAGAATTGATGATTTCAAAGTTTGCATTTCCAAGATTTAACATTGATCTTACACTTTTCTTAGACTTTGACTAAACTTATCTAATCCTATAAAATTGTCTATGATTTAACATATTGTAGTACCTTAACTATAAGATGTTTTTACTACCAACACTTTTGTAGACATGAGTGCCACATTATTAATGCTGATACAAGATGGAAGGAATAAAAAAATAATGATAAATAAGAATTGGAAAACTAAAATTAGTGAATAATTTGTTGAAATACTGATATTGATAAAAAAAAATGTGTTATGACAATAAATTTCGTAAAAAAACATAGTTTATTTAAAAAAATTCAATGTAATTGCACGTCGGATTAATACTTTATGTGGTTATTGATGCTACATTATTGTTTATCCATGATATTTGAGAACAAAAACGATGACAATAGGAAGAAAAAAAAAATAGATAGTTGTAATTTAACTATTCTATGGATTAAAATTACATTTTCTATAAAATAGTAAACAATATATATTCCAAATGACAATCCATTTTTCATTTTTCTTCTTTTATATATAAGTATCATTCTAGGTTTATAATTTTATATTAAAATTAATATTTATAGTTTAGAAAGTGATATTTTAGAATTGACAAGGAGTTTAAAATAGTCTTGAATATTTTAATATTAAAATTTTTTAGTATAAATATAAATTTTATAAACCAGTTTCATTATTTTAAAATACTTTATTTTTATAGAAATCACTTTCTAGAGATATCGTACTTCTTTCTAAGTCTTCTAACTTTCTTGTCGTTTGTTTGAATACCAAAGACTGGTGGAGTGATTTTATTAGTAAGTTCTTTCCTTTTGTTCGATCAGTTTCTTCATTTTTGTAAGTTGAATTTCTACCCTTTTTTCTTTGATTGAAATCTATTGAATATATTGAAAATTATGTGTGATATTAATCTTCTTTAGGTTGAATATATACATAGAGTGTTCTATTTATAATAAAAGAAATATAGACTAAGCCCAAAATACAAATAATGAATAATAACAAACTAACTAAAGATAAAGTATAAAGATAAAATAAAGATAATATGTATAATAAAAATCTATCTTGGGTGACCCTTTCCTTGGTTGAATGTGAGATTTTGACCTTCTATATGAGTCTATGTTGATTACTGATCATAATGGTACGACTTGATCATGTTTGTGATATTTCTATATGTAAATAAAACATCATGTGAGTTTAGAGGTGTGTTTGCTGTTTTGGAGCTATTTAGAGTTATTTTGTCAAGTAAGGGAAGCTAAGGATTTCATGTTTATACTTTGATTGATGTTGTGCATATTTTTAATTTAAGTTTAAGTGTCTTCTTGAATTAGATGTATTGGTATTTAGTTCTTGTTGAATTTGTGAAATAATGTTTGTGTATTTGAATTGAGGTATGAATGAAGTTTTCGAATTAATAATTGTTGATATTGTACCTCTATGGGATTTGATTTGGTATGATATTGGTTAAGTTAAGAATCACGAATTGTATGATTTTGAATTGTTTGGAACTGTAAACTAGCTTAGGTAATGTTAATTTACACAAATCAAACCCAAAGAAGGATTTCTAGTGCACTGATATGGGCATTGGGCACCACTGATATCCCTAGGTGTCATTGAGATAAAGACTTCTCTGAGTTGGTTTTTGGTGGGTGAGGGGTTTCCTCATTGGGAGAAATCAAAGTCAAAGAGCTCACTGCCTTTGTGTAGCTGAACGCCATTCAAGACCATTGGGTGCCACTTGTGCAGGGGTGCTCAGTTTAGTTTGTTGTTGGGTGCCACTTCCTACTACTAAGCAATATTTCTAGGATTTATATCTTGGGAGCTCAGATGGTGGTTTCACTGAACAAACCTTGGGTTGACTACGCGAGAAAGTGGAGGTGGGTGCCATTTATGGTTGGCATTGGGAGAGAGCCTTCTAGAGGCACCTTTGGACTGGTGGCATTGGGCAGGGTTTTATGGCGTTGGGCGACATCAACTAGTTTAGCTTTCTTGTGAGATTATTTTGGAATGTGATAGATATTGTGGATAATATGAGCTTGTGAAATACTAGGAAGTATGAAAGGATGAATGATATATGGAATTCTAGGAAGGAAATCCTGTTAATACGCGTTTTATAAAGTATGCATTAAAATAGGGATATAGACTGAAGGTTATCCTGAAACTCTACTAATCATTCATACTCAAATAAAGAAGGATGAATTAGGAGTTGAGAGTAGCAGGAGGTCATGGTCTAAAAAACAATGTAGTTCTTATGACAGTAAAGGATTAACCTTGTCAGGTGGAAGAGTATCCAGTACAAATGCATGACTTCCAAGTTGTTCAACATTAATCACTTTATCCGGATGATTGATTCTAGAAGAGTCTTTATCTTTTGTGACTTGTGCTTTATAATTGTGTGAATTCTTTAGTATGAATATGATCTTGTTATTTGTTATCTAATGCACCTTGTAATCTATTAGCATACTCTTTTTTCTTTGTTGGTCTGTTTTTTGTTTGTATTATTCCTTTTGCAATTATTATCTTAATGGTATCAACGAGAATGTAGGTTTGGGGACATCTCCATAGAAAGATATTAGTATTGTGGTATAGTTGTAGGAGTTGCAGTTTTTTGTTTTAGTAGTTGTTTTAAAAAAAACTCTTGTATACTCTTTAGTTTTATCTCTAGCATTGTGGGATTTATATATCACTATTGATTAATATATCATTTTAGTATATCTTATGATATGACTGTAATATTCCGTTTATGTATGCTTTTGTGTTTATTAACTTTCTTTAATAGTTTTGACTATTAAATTTAATGTTACACACATTCTAATTTTTATTTCTTATTATCATTTATTTTCTTATTTAATAATTATTTGATCCTATTTAGAATTAGTTATTTTATTCAATAAATTATTTTTATAGTTATATAGTACAAATATATACTTATTTATTTGGTAATAATTGTATCCTAATATTTTTAATTAATCTTGTATGATAAAACTTTAGTCAAGTTAATTAAGTCGAAACCTTATTTATCATTACAATATGATATATATATAAAAAGGTAATATATGTATAGAAAGTCAGTTACTTTCAATTCATGTCCCCAAAAAATGAAACTAGAAAAGGTGATATGATTTATACTATTCTGAAAGATTATACAAGTTAAGATCATATGCAGCATGACCTTGTAGCCAAAGCAACTAGAAAGTCTCTGTAGTCCCCAGATGGAAGGTCTTCACAAATAACATCAGCAAGTTCCTTATCATACTTTTCCTTGAAAACCCTTCTGATCTCATCTATGTCTACCTCAGCTCTGCTTACCAATGCTCTTGCAAAACTTTTTCTTTCCCCTTTGATGCTTCTGTACAGTTTCTGTCATTATTAACCAATTTCCAGCTTTTCAGATAATCACTTTCTTCCTAAACTAAATTTTGGAGAAAGATTAAATAAGTAGTATAGGAACTAAATGAGTAATTAAAGAAAAGGCATACCTTTGCAAAATAGTGTGCTGGATTACATATGCATTTTACAACCAGCATTAGAGCTTTACCAAATTGGCCATAATTCCCTCTATTGATAGACTGAAACACAGTGCATTGAAGACAGTAAATTTCAAAACCCTTCACAGCAATACATTGAATAGCATATTCTTTTTGTTGATACCTTTGTGTAGTCATGCCCATAAATGTGTTTATAGCTAAGAAACGTTTGCTTCAGTTGGGGAATGCTCCTCTTGCTTAAAATTTCTAATACAACAGCTTCATCTGCAGCTCCTAAGCTTCCCTCTCCAGTTTCATAGAGCCTCCTTGCATCACACTTGGATATGTGATGGTTCACATCCACTTGGTGAGCTTTGTGTGATGCAGCCAATGCCACCAGAATCTACAAAAACCAAACCTATTTCTTTAAATTTACAAAGAATTCATCAATCTAAGTATAATCCACATAAAGAATTAACATCATCTTTGATCTAAAATCTTAAAACAATAGATTTGTAGGTCTTCTTCCTTGTATTTAACTTTATTTTTAATTAATATGAAACTTAGACTTACTCTTGTATTCTTAAATTGAGTGATTATGATAATATCTCACCTTTTGAAATGGGTGTGGAGGATCCAGATTGATAATATCTTGGTCCAACTGTCTCCTGAACATTCTGTGGTAGGCCTGTGTGATGAGAAGAACATGACTTGATTTTCTGCAGACGAAAATCTCCACAAGAGCCTTGAAATCGGTCTCATCTTGCTGAAGAGACTCTCTAACCACAACAGCATCTCTGTCATGTGGGTCAAGCATCCACAAGGACAAGGCAGAACAGTTCATGGAAGCACAAAACACATCTTCATACCTTTGAAGATAACTTACCAACTCCTCTCCATACATTGCCTTGAAGGTCTCTTTGAGCTTTTGTCTTTCAAGGAGGGTTCTACAACTCAGAGATGGGATCATCTGACTCAAATCCCCTATAGAATCATGGATTCTCTTGCAATCATGTTCAAAACTGTGGTTTGTCATTGTAAGAATGTTGGTATCTGTGTGAGGAAATGAAGTGTATTTAAACAATAATTACTTGAAGGGTAAGGCAGGAATCATACTTTTAGTTTAGTTCTTGTGCATTGGATGGTAGAAAAATGGAATAGAGTGGAGTCATGAGACACTTATTGGTATAGGGTAGGGTTGAAAATAAAGTTGAAAAAGACAAAAGAAAATGAAGTTTCTATGCATTGAGTTGATGGTGATGTGTAACGCAGGTTGTACTTGTATGTGCGTGCCATGTGAAGTTTGTTTAGTAGCTGAACATGTCATTGGTGTCCATGTAGACTCTTAGTCCACTATAACACCTTTCCCAACATCATCTATTGTCATAAATATAAATACAAGTTAACAACTTTTTCTAATTTTTTTACAATAGATTACGTGTCATTATTTTATTGGTATGTATATTTGAAACGGATTAATCACAAGTTACCACACTTGTAAAAAAGTTATCAATAAAATTGTCAAAAAAGTTGTTAAAAAGACATTTTTCTTATTATAATTCTCATTCAAAATAATTTAAGGACTATGATATGTTAACTTTTTTTTAATAACTTTTTAACAATAGACTACGTGTCACTATTTTATTGACCTGTATATTTGAAACGGATCAATCACAAGCTATGGTTGTAAAAAATTGTAAAAAGAAAAAGTTGTTAAAAAAATATTTTTCATAATTTAATATCTCTTTTCCTTTCCATATTTTTCTTAATTATTTAATATTTTCTTTAGTTTTGTTTCTTAATGTGGTCTCACAATTTATTAGAAATACAATTTGTTAGAAATAGTCAATGTGATTTTCTCTGAGTATTAACATTGTTAGAAAACGATGACATGATAGAGTGATATAATGTGTTTCTAAGAGAGAAAACGTATCTATATTATTTTCTCAAGTTATAGTCTTCTAGCGACCTTAATTATAAAAGACTACCTTCTTATAATAAATATTAAGTCCATACTTAATAAAAATAAAATTAAAGAAAATTATCGAACAATTGTCACAAATTTTAATATATTTTTGTTTTTAAAATTTTAAAATTGAATATATATGATTTTATTAATTCAACGAGGCTACTTGTTATTTTTACCTATTAAATAGTTTCTGTAGAGCTGAAATTTGAGTTGAAACATAAATATTAGCATGAAACATTACCGTTGGATACGTTAAAAAATTTTAAAATAATTATTATATTTATTTTTAAAATTTGAAAATCAAACTAACTAAATTAAAGTTTGAAAAAAAAAGAATTTCAATTTTCTGTCTTAAAAGTTAAAATTATATTTAATAACAAAATTGTAAAACTTTAATATTCAACTAGAACTACCCACATTTGAAGACTTTAGTAATGCAACTTTTTCTTTGAATGTTTGTGGACACATAAAATCATTAAATACGTTTAAGTTTATTATATAATGAATATATTTTTCTAGTAAAAAAAAATTGTTTTTAACTTCTTATGATTTATTAGCAGACCCATAAAAGAAAATTTATAATTAAAAACCATATTCTCCTCTTGTTTAATTGAGAATTATAAATTTCTTCAATAGTCCATGAATGGTTATTTGACCTTTGAGGGTGATTTAAGAATGTATTTCTTCTTTGTTGTTGTGCATTGAAAACTAATAATTTTCTCCTTTAGTTATAAAGATATTGTTAGAGCTCCAACATGTGGACTTTAAAGATTCCTACAAGCTTTTCTAGATATAGACAATGTAGCTTTTTAGACTTTTCCAACATTGTCAATTGTCACCTCTTCTATAGGAAAACTACATAGTATCTTACCAATGTTTCCAACAGTACAATGATATTTTCTTAGTGAATATTGTACTTCATCTAATAGGATTTCAAATTTCTTAAACATTTTTTTCTATGTTTTCTTTCTTCTACATTAAATAACTCATATTGTCAAGTAAGTAGATTAATTTTTTCTTTCATTTTTAACTAAGTTGAACTCTCGTACATTATTAAAATAATTGATATTTTTATTCACCTTCTATTCTAAACCGATCCTTTCATTTGAAATTAAAAAAAATTAATGTATATAGAAGTATAAAATTATAATAAAAATTTAATTCTTTTTACATTCAGGTAATTTTGTGAAATGTTATTAACAAAATAATTTAAATATCATTTTCAATTTTATAAATTAATTACTTCCTAGTTAATAATTTCCAGTTTTTATTCATACACGTTAATAATAAAATTAAACTAAGTATATATAATTAATTAAAATAAAAAAATTGGAATATTTTCTTGCATTACATAAACTAATCACTTTATAACTATTTATTATTCAAAAAACATATCAGTAATTCATTATATAACATAATTACTTTTAATTTCTTTTTAAGTCACATCAATCATTTCTACTTCAAATCTTCTACTTAAATCTATTCATTTTCTCTATCTTCTTCTTCTCTTTTTTATTTTTTCCTTTCCACCCACTCTGATGAGATGATACTTCTTTATCTTCTTAAGATCACAAATACATGAGTTTCTTTAAACTGAGTTTCCTATGGTGAATGTTAACTATTGAGAAAGAGAATTATTTGACGACCTTGAAACTTATCAAGTTTCAAATCTATTTTGAAGAAAATAGCTAAGAGAAAATTGTTTTTTTTTTTTTTTTTAAAGGTGTATCTATTAACACACCACCTATAATTTATTTTGGGAGAAAGGTTAATTACCAATTTTGAAAAGTGAAAATGAAGAATCCGATCCAATGAAGACATTTGGGATGGTATTTCTAATGAGTTATATATTTTAATGCATAAATTTTATGATTCTCATTGGATTGATTTGACTAATATTAAAAATCATAAGGCACAATATATATGTTATAAGGTCAAGAACATTATCTACACTTAATTTTGATGATTTTTTCGTGTTTGTCAATATAGAAGTTTCAAGGAAACATCGAATGTCTTGGAAGTTACTCATGAAAGCAAAAAAAAATGATATTAAAAGAATAAGAACATATACTTTGTTGCAAGAATACGATATTTTCCATTTGCAATAAAGTGAGGCTATTTTAGATGTGCAGAAAAGGCTTATCCACATTATAAATCATCTCATTGAACTTGTAAAGATTTTAAGAAGGAATATACTATTCAAATAAAAGTAATTGCCCCAATGAGTCTTTCATCTTTGTGTTTTTGCAAGATGAGATATCAAAAGCTAAAATTAAATAGATTTTTGACCAAAATTTAATTACAAAAGGAAGAAAGGAATAATACTAAAAAACGATTGTATAGCAAGAAGAATCACTTGGGGAAACCTTTAAGATGGAAGTGACTCAAAAAAAATTGTCCCATTTACTTAAAAAGTTCGAAAGATATTTTGAAAGCAAGAATAAAAATAAAAACTTCACACAATCAAAGTACTTTCAAAAAAGAAAAAAATGATTATAATCCTCATAATTTCATTTGTTTTGGTTGTGGTGAATAAGGACGCACAAGGATTCATTGTCCAAATACAAAAAAAAAAATGAGAGATTTAAAAACAAGAAAAACATAATAAAAAAGCTTGTGTAGCATAGGATGACAATAATGCATCTTATCAAGTGGTTATTTCAAAGTTAATGAAGGAGTTAACTTGTGTCTCATGATTGATCGTGAAACTTCTAACTATATGAGTAATTTTGAATTTGAAATTGACTCTAGTTATACCAACTCTTATATGCATTTAATGAAATACATCACGAGTAAAATAAGTTGTCATATTCAAATAATATACTACTAGAAGGTGTAAACATGAAAGTGGATTAATTTAGAAATTGAAAAAATCAAAATCTAATTATGAAGTATTAAAAATTATTTACACAAGTTTTTCATGTATTCTGCTTCTACTTCTCAATGTGCATTTTCAAATGTGAAATCGTAAGGTTTTGAGAGATGAAATTCAGTTTTTTTTTTAATGAAAACGCTTTCAGAATTCACAAATGAAAGAGTTAATTTGGATGCAATTTTACTCCTCAAATGTGTTTTTGAATAGAATTGAAATATGGTATAGGATTATTTTTCATAAGAATAAGAAATGTCTAACAAAAATCTTTTTTTTGTTTGTTTTAGAAAGCCTTCCGACACACCTTTCATTATATGTTATTACCCTTTGAACAATGGTCATACTTTTGAATTTTAGTTGGCATTCATGATACTATGTTTTTTAGAGACCAAAAGAATATGAAACGTAAATGCTACTCCTAGAATATTATATGCCAAATAAAAAAAAAATTGAATTAAAAAATAAAGAGGAAAATTCAAATTCTAAATCAAAATGAAATCTTACGACATTTCTCCATGGCAAAATATATGAGACTTTCTAGAGCACATACATTTCACAAAGTTTTGGAGTCCAAATAAAGTCAAATTTCAACTAACAATTACTATTTACAACCGAAAGTAAACGTAAAAGAAAAAATAAACCCTAACTTTTACATAATTAAAAATAAAAAAACAAAAAAGAATTTTGTCCGTTAATGATGTTTTAGTCCATGTAAAATTGAAACTCATCCATTTTTCAACTTTGATACATTTTAATTTCTAAACTATATAAATCAACGAAGATAGTTTTCTTAATCTAATAACGCTAATTTTATTGAACATATTAAATAATGTTTTAGAGTTAGAACACGTCAAAATAATATAAACAATCCAGACGTCATTCTAAAATGTATTTGATAAGTAAAACAAAATTAATGCAATTGAGATAGAATAACTATATACATTAATTTTTAAAATTTAGAAACAAAAAATATATTAAAGATAGATTAGGAAATGAAAAAGATATTTAATATTTTATTAATGAATAAAAATATTTTATCTATTTAGATACATGAGTTGATGAGTTTGTATCCTTTCTCTTCCTTTTTTAGTAATTAACCAAGACTCATCTACTACTTCCGTATTTATGAGATACGTAAAATCTACAAGAAAAATTACTCAAATACGGGAAACAAATAGAGTTATAGTAACATTAAAAAAATGTGGACGTAGTAGACTCTTAAAATATAGAATTAACTATAAATAAAAATATCATTTTTATATAAATTTATATATGTGAACTATTAGAACTTAAAAAATATACATAAAAAAGTTGTTTGAATTCTTGTATAGATTTCAAATTCACATTGGTGTGTTGAGTTCATAAGAAGTAGGGGTGCGTATGGATTAAATCCAATTTAAATCTAAATTATATCTTTTAAGCAACTAATTTGAAATTTTGTAGATCCAAATCTAAATAATTGGATTGAAATTATATTTAAATATGTATTTTCAAAGAAAATAATTTAGATGTTTATAAATCAGTCTAGTATCAATTATAAAAAGATAATGATACTTTCATAACATTTTTTTGACAATATTTTAACATCATCTACGTGTCATTCTTTGATTGGTTCAAAATTACTTCACAATCAATAATAATAATAATAATAATAAACACCAATATAGACCAATCACAAAATGACACGTAAGTGTTAAAATTTGTTAAAAGAATGTTGTTAAAGTATCATTATCCATTATAAAATTGATAGGTTTTTTAATATCAGTTCTAAGAATAATTTTTACAGTGAAAATTTATTGAAATCTTCCAAATTTCACAAATATGCAATTAATTAATAATTTTTTTTAAAAAGTAAGTTTTTCATATTTAGCACATGTTTTCTGTAGACTTCTATATATGTTTGATACACGTCTTTCTTGATCCTGGGTGCACAAGAACAAAATGATATATTATTTAAAAGATTAATATTAAAACATGAAGATAAATTATTATACATACACACACACACATATATATATATATATATATATATATATATTTTTTTTTTTTTTTTCTAAACAACAAAATAATTTAATAAGGTTTGCCCCTAACATTTTTTGTGTATGTTCCTTCTAGGAAAAGAAATATTATACACTTATACACTTATTAAGATTAGGAAAAGGAAAACTCCAAAACTCCCGCATTAACTCAGAAATATAACATGATTATGCTAGCTTATATGCAAACTTACTAATATTTATAATTTCATCTTTAAAAGGATCACATTAAAATAACTTTTATAATCCTAATTAATATATATTTAAATGAATTATATTTTTTATGTGAGTGTATCTATTATTACATTGAATAAAATTTCACCACTAGTAAACATATTTATTATCGTTAATTTTCAATTATATTTTATGTACAATTAAATTTGAAAAGATATACCTAATTTTAAAATCAACATCAAGTCAAATCATATAAATCAAAACTATTTTCTTATAGAAATATGGATTTCGACTTATCCAATTATTTGAATTAGAATCTATAAAAACTCAATCTAGCTTTTTTTAGAAAATACAGATTTAAATTTAGTTTCAATCCAATTTATTTCTAAACCCATTTTGTGAATTTTTTGCCTACAGAGTATTAGCTGAAGGGCAAGAGGGCAACAATAGAAAACACTCCTGAGCACAAAATTTAGAAAAACCGAAAATCAAAAGAGAAAAATTTCATAATGGCCGGCATTCCGTATATTAGTTACAAGGACACCTTGAATGATTTTATAATATAGAAAAACTTGTAATTGACATGGGATTGATCTTGTTTTGGGCATACCACTTAGTTCATTTCCAAAATACAGAACACTCTTGAACCTCTTGACAAAGGGAAGGAGTCACAAAAAGAAAAAAAGGTTATACAGAGCTACACGCAAAAAAAATAAAAAATAAAGCAAGGATAAACAGTAATGTCTGTTCCAAAACGGCAATAACTTCATTTACCACCTTCACTTGCTTTCAAAAGATCTGCAAGTTCAGATGATAGTCAATTCAAAATCATCCACAACAACGAATCAGTACATTATACTACTTTATATGGTCAACACTAGGGTTAAAAAAGTTCAAAACCAAGTTATTGATTTCTGTTGAGGGTTTGGGCTTTCAGCAAAACTAAAACGGAGGAGAATAATGTCTGGAAAAAGACTCATTAATCAAATGTTGTGAACTAGAAATAATGTCAACAGAGATGTACCAAAGTGTGACCTGCTTCCATCAGAGAAAAATAAGTGAATTTGAAAAGTCAGACCGTTGGATTCTGGAATTATCTACCTTAAAGGAAGGAGAATCAATTCCTTGGGGGATGGAGTGATGAACTTGCCTAACTAACATCTTCCTGAATGATTGCAAGAGAAGTTGTAAAAAGAGAAATAAAACAAATAACCAGAAGAGAAGTTCGATTCTTTCCTTTTTCTTCTTCTACTAGTAGCTATATAGTATTGAGGGGAGGTTAGTGACTTAAGAAAAAAATAAGGAGGCTAGCTAGTGACATTTAAACAAATATCAAGGAGGTTAATATGATCAGTCCAAGAGATTATGAGCAGAAAACTACACTTCGTAAAGAGCATATATGCATTAGCAATTTTAGAAGTATCACAACATAAATTGCACCTTTGAAGGATAAGCACCAAAGGAGCAGAGGCAAATTTGCATGACATTGCATTAGACAGTCAACACAAAAACAAAACGCTTCATTCCATCATCCCCATCCAAGCCTGGATGAGAATGAATGTTCCTGCCATGCCAAATTGCAAACCCAAACTGAACATACTGTCAACACTAGCACCACATATTCTCCATCAGAGTTAACAAAAGTTGCTACATGTTGCTAGAATTAAAAGAGGCTACGATCCCCGGTGCATGAAATGGCCTCCCATATAAACAACAGGATCAAAGATTATAATAAAACCTCCATGTACAATTAATCAGGACCACAAACTTACAAAATCAGACCAGTACTGCGTTTCGTGCAAGGTAGTTTGGTCTATTTGTTCAAATTTTTTATAAAGAAATATTCTTTAATAGCATAGTTACTTATCAGCAAAATTTTACATATTGGGCTAAACTTGTTTTGAAAAAGCAAAAGTAATTTCCCGCTTTCTCTTCTTATGTAATAACATTTTTCAGCACAAACAAACAGACCCAGCAATAAAAACGGTAAATGTCTGTACTTTGGAGTTAGAGAGAACAGGCAATGGACTGTGCAGAAAGTTTTCACAACACTTAGCAAAAGAAGACTATGCCACATACACCAAAATTACAATAATCCACAAAAGGTATGATACATAGAGTACCAAAGGACCAATAAACGATACCTAACACAATGAATCCTAATTGTTGGATGACTGTAGGGCTTCAGATACCAACTTAATCTGCTCCCCAATCAGTAGAGAGCGATTCGCAAGCAGCTCCATCTCAGAATATTGCAACACTTTCCACCTTCTCTCCAATTCCTTCCTCTTGGATTCTCCAATCAAAGTAAGTCCTCTCTTCATCTCATCCTCATCCAGCTCTTTAAAACAAGAAATACTGCTGTAAAGCAAACTCACGTCACCACTTTCAGGCGCCGGCAACGCCAGCAGCGGCGCTGATGGCTGCGACGGAACTTTGTCCTCGGCTTTTGATTCCTTCTTTTGAGTCTTGGTAACGTATTTCGCAAGAGGCTTGGGCTTTTCCACCAGTCCGTTGGGCCATTCACCCCAAATCTTCTTGGATAATTCATACACGGCCCGGTCGTGAGGCCTCAACAACCGAGGCCAAATCCCTTTCTTCTTTTTCGCCTCACTAGTCTCGAACTTCTTCTTCATCCGTCGAATCTTCTCCTTCAGCTGATGGCTGGAAACCTCCACGTGGAGTGACTTCTTAATGAACTTGTGGAAAGCGTGGCATACCTATAAGGCTCTTGTCCGGTCTTTGAGATGAACTCAAGTATGCCCTTAAGAATGCCGAGCTCGTCTTCTTCGCTCCAGATCCTCTGGAACAACACCCTCGCTTGCCCGCCGGACTTCTTCCCGTCCTCCTCTGTCTCGTCGTTAGCAACGGAGGGAGAAGGAGCCTCAACTGGTTTCTTTTTCGCGCGTTTCTGCTCAGTTACGTGGGCGGGGCGCTTGGATCCCGGTTTCACCGGCGTGGAGGAACGCTGGGCTTGGACCTTGGGCTGGGGTAGGTCCGTGGGCTTGGGTTTGGGTTTGACTCGAGCTGGTTCCGAGTCAGTGTCGGGTTCGGATTCAGATGAGTAGGACTTGGGGTGAGGCTTGGAGGGATGGTTTATAGAAGCAGGGAGAGTGGAAAGTTTCTTCTCGTCTTCTTCTTCTGAAGAATCGTCTTCCTCCTCAGAGGAAGAAACCTGTGGTGCTGCTGCATGCTGTTGAGAAGAATGCGGTCGGTCATCATCTTCCTCAGATTCGGAGGAGGAAGCAGTTGAAGGATCTTCCACCGGTGCAGGGCGCTGCTTCGACTTCTTTGTCATGGTCGAAAATTTGGGAATTTAGGGTTAGCGGGGAGTGACAGTGAGAGAGAACTCAACACAGAAAAGTGGACAGGTTATACACACGGGAACAAGAGAACCAACACAAAACATATAATAAAATTAATTCTTTTTATAAATAATAAAAATAAGATTAAATATTATTATTTCTTTACCTAAAACTTTTTAGTTATTACTTCCTGGTTTTTCTTTGTTTTTGTTGTTTTATATCATTATTACATGTTCCATTTTCTTGTTTTTTTTTTTCATTTTTGTTCTACTTATTTTGCTTTCATTATTTATTTTACCGCTTTTGTGATTTTTTGGAATTTTGTTTTATGCAAATGATTTTACATTGCTTACTTCTTTTAAATGTTTGTCTATTTCTATGAGCTTATGAGTACTTTTATTTGAAACACTATATATCTAAAAATTTATTTTAGAACTAAATTAAATTAAATAAGAATAAATTGTTTTATATTAATTTAATTGAACATATTGATAAAAAGGTATAGATATATTACTTTTATTTATTGGGATATAAAATTTGCTTCCGCTCATAAAATAAATTTATTATAAATCACAAAGATAGTATCTGATAAGTTTGTTATTTTATGTATAATTATATTTTAATTTTATATATAACAATCCAATTATGGTATTTTATCCAAATTGTAATAAAAGATAATTTAGGTAGTTCTATAACATGAATATAAATAAAATCTACAAGGTAATGTATTATCATTTTACTATGAATTAAAATATCATAAGTATTTTAAAAAGACAGGAGTTGAGATCAAAACCTATACATTAAAATATAAGTTTAAGTTTTGACTATATAAAATTGGCTTAATACCAATTTTGGTTCCAATTTTTGTCAGTTTTATTCGAAATGGTCCTAATTTCTTTTTTACGTTCAATATAATCCTAAATATCGTAATTTGTGTCTAATTTAGTCCTTTTTGTAAACATCGTTTAAATAGTTAATAGTCAAATGTCCAATTGTGCAATCCGTAAATGACATGTCATTTAACTACTAGAGTGGACAATTTAAGGCGTAGTGAGGTGGATGTGGCCAATGAGGCCTTCTCATGTGTCAGCCCCTTACCCACCCAAAATTAGGGTTTTAGATTAGGGAAAGGGATCTCATACGCCTCTTCTCTGTTCTTCCTTGCGGTGCGAATTAGGGATGGATTTGCAGGTATGTGAAGAAGCTTGGTGGTGCTATGACTAGCGAGATGGTGGAGAGGTTGATGACGGTGATCATTGTGCTTGCACATGGTGTCGTGACATGGTTGCGATTGAATGGAGAAGATGAAGATGTTTTGATGGCGATGATTGGAGGCGCGATGTTGATGCTTCTCGCGTGATCGCAATTTTGTGTGCAGGTTTTGAACTGGTTTTGCGACTCTACAATTTTTTAGGGTTCGCATGGTGGTGGCGGCACTAAGGTCTTGCGGTGTTGATGGCGGCGACGACTTGAGGCATTGGTGGCAAGGTAGGCGTTGCTTGTGTTGCGAATAAGAAGTGGCTTATCATTGCTGTCGTTGGGTCGCGTTTCTGGGTTCTTCTCTGCAGGTGCGTGTTGATGGTGGTGAGGTAGTGTCGCGGCGGTGCTCCGCAATGAAGGGAGAGTGGTGGTGTATTTGGGCTTCATGGCGACGGGTCGAGTGGGGTTTGATGGTGGTGAGGTGTTGTCAACGTCAGCAGTTAAATGACATGTCATTAACTGATTGTAGAGTTGGACATTTGGTCGTTAACTATTTAAACGACATTTGCAAAAAAGACTAAATTAAACACAAATTACGATCTTTAGGATTACATTGAACGTAAAAAAAGTTACCATTTTGAATAAAGCTGACAAAATTTGGGACCAAAATTGGTATTAAGCCTATAAAATTTAACTGCATATCTTAGTTTCTCTCTCAAACCAGCTCAACTACTTCTCTATCACACTTACATTATCATTTGTTTACGTGGATTATTAAGATCTTGACAGACAAATAATAATATCATATGCTAAAATACATAAGTAAGCTATAGGAATTTAAAACTTAAAAGTTTTAAATAAAGGGATAACAATCTTATAAATTCATAAATTTGGTTATATACAAATAATGTCAAACAATCTATCATCCATATTCATGTTATCAAATTTTTAGGAATCATTTAATATATATTATTGATATAATCTCTAGAGGACTGATGTTTTGACTAACACTCAAAATTTGACATTTATCATTACTCAATCATTCTAGCTTACAAGAATTATAATTTATTATATGTTTGGGTTTTTCCAAATCCATAAAGTATGACAGAATGAATTCTATACTTGTCGAGCTCAACTTTCGTTGGAACAAGAACTTCCCTCGACTCTCACCTTTAACATTTTTCATCTATTTGATTCCAAAGGTTAATAGAGTCGGGATAATCTCAATTCAGTCCCTATCGTCAATACATCCAATACAAACCGCATGATAGTATATCCTCATTAGGAATAACTAACTCCAATATATTTTCACACAATTATCTGTCATCTATGTGGATTTAATATTATTATATCAAGCATAGTCCACAAAGGGCAGTACATACAAACATTCCAACATTGTCCGTTCTAAGGGCTCACTTGCAAGTGAGCACCCAACAATGTTATCCTAGCATGCAATGTTGAAGACCATTAAAGCTCATTGAAAAAGTGAGCACCCAACAATGTTATCCTAGCGTGCAATGTTGAAGACCATTGAAGCTCACTGAAATAGAACCACTCATAATGTAGACAATGCCTAATGTTACACACCTTTGAAGCTCATTATGAATTGGCGCCCAACGGTACAATGTGACGCCAAACGCTTTGATGCTTGGAACTCCCTAACCTAGTTTGTTTATGAGTCAATGCCTGATGTTCCCTGTTTGTCGCTTGACGCTACACTAGAAACCATCAAATGTAGGAAATTTGTGTTTTGTTCACTTGGGGGAGAGTGAGTGAATGGATTTGAGGGTGAATTAATTGTTGTTTATTTGAGTGGATTTAGAGGTAAATGAGAGTGGATTTGGGAGTAAAGTTTATGAGAATTAGTGTAGGATTTGATTGATGTGACAGATAAAAAAAATTTGTTTAATTGGTAAAAATTGAAGATTACCAAAATGCCCCTAGTTATTAATGTATAGAGCTGTCAAAATGGGTCACAACCCGCGGGCCAACCCGGCCCACCACGGGTTTGAGCCGAGTTGGGTTTGAAAAAATTGAATTTTTTTATGCAGGTCAGATTTTAACCCAGCTCATGCGGGTTGAACCTGTGGTGGGCCGAGTTGGCCCACCAACCCACCTACCTAATTTTATTTTATTAAAATTTAATTTTAATTTTATAAAAAAATATTTATTATTTTGGTTTTGCTTGAAAAAATTATTTAAGTTCCTTATTTTCAAAATTAATTAAACACCCATGTTCGGAATGAAATTTGGGAGTGAAATGTGTTTATATTTGAATTATAGAATGTTTGTAATTTTTTTTATTTAACAAAAATTGTAACAAGTGAGCCAGTGAGCCAACCCGTTTACCCACCAACCTGTGGTAGGTCGGGCCGGGTTCGAATTTTTCTGGGTTGGTAATAAATGAGCCAGGTTGGGTTAGCTCACTAAGTGACCAACCCGTGGTGGGTCGGGTCGGGCTGGGTGACCCGTTTTGACAGCTCTATTAATGTAATATAAAATGATAATTGTTAATGTTATATTTAATTGTAAAATAGTTTATAAAGAATAAAAGATTAACATTAATTATTAAAATTAATTTTAAAAATGTAAATAAATTATAATTTAGTAAAATGAAATTATTTTAAAATTTAATATTTTTTGTAATATANACCTAATTTTATTTTATTAAAATTTAATTTTAATTTTATAAAAAAATATTTATTATTTTGGTTTTGCTTGAAAAAATTATTTAAGTTCCTTATTTTCAAAATTAATTAAACACCCATGTTCGGAATGAAATTTGGGAGTGAAATGTGTTTATATTTGAATTATAGAATGTTTGTAATTTTTTTTATTTAACAAAAATTGTAACAAGTGAGCCAGTGAGCCAACCCGTTTACCCACCAACCTGTGGTAGGTCGGGCCGGGTTCGAATTTTTCTGGGTTGGTAATAAATGAGCCAGGTTGGGTTAGCTCACTAAGTGACCAACCCGTGGTGGGTCGGGTCGGGCTGGGTGACCCGTTTTGACAGCTCTATTAATGTAATATAAAATGATAATTGTTAATGTTATATTTAATTGTAAAATAGTTTATAAAGAATAAAAGATTAACATTAATTATTAAAATTAATTTTAAAAATGTAAATAAATTATAATTTAGTAAAATGAAATTATTTTAAAATTTAATATTTTTTGTAATATAATTTACTACCAAGTATTTGATAATAGTTAATATTATATATAATTGTAGAAATTATTATAAGAAAAAAAGAAAAATAAAAAATAATTTTTAAGATGAAGATAAATTGTATTATTATTATTATTATTATTATTATTATTATTATTATTATTATTATTATTATTGACATGTGGGACCCACTTTGATGGGAAGAAAGAGAAAACTGAGGAGAGCTTTTGCATAGTTTATGTTTAAGAGAAAGAGAACCTATTTCTTTCATTTTTCAAGGAAATAGAATGTGCATAGGAACATTTTTCTTTTATTTTTCATAGGGAAAACACTTCTTTTAGTAGTGCTTCCATTACAGTGAATGTGCAGGCTTCTAGCAGTGCTTCCATTACAACGCGCACCACCTCCATAAACTCCTTCACGTTGAGATAAACGTCAACCACCTTGACAAAGTGTTCTCCCTGTTCAAAGTTGCATCAGATCCACCATAAATCCACCATAAATCCACCACAAACAACCTGCTGAATGGACTCTCGCTACCATTAACAACGTCTCTCACCGCTGCACAAGGTCATCATCAAGCTTTCAAAGCCCATGTAACACAATCCAAACTTGTGGAATGGGTTAACCCGTTGCTGGAACTGAATACGGTCTTCTTGGAATCGAATACGTAACTCTGAAACTGAAGAGGATGTAGTCAAATACATTCTCTCTATAATTGAATACAAGTGCTTTGTTCTTTGTTGGAATCGAATACACTGCTTGCGGAATCAAATACAGTTGCTTTGTATTATGTCACATGGCTTGGAATTGAATAAACTTTCCTGGAATTGATTCCAGCTGCACTCGAGGTCTGCGCATGAGAAGTAAATACTTCAACATTTATCAAGTAAATATCTTAATATAGCAGCGTAATTTCCTCATTTCATCGTGAATCGCACAAATCCGAGCATTTTGCGAATATACAAAAACTTCATCCATTCCTCAAATCCACGGTCTCACTCGCTCTTAAATCAACACAAATGAACGTCCTAATCTTCGCATATCAGCGTGAATAGGAGCATCCACGCAAATGAACACACGCTTATAGTTTACTCAAAGTGTTCCACTTTTGGTACTGATCACTATTTTAAAAGATTTGTAATTGGCTTAAAAACTTAATAAAAGGTTACCATTATGGGCTAATTGATTAAACCTCAATGTCCTCACACAACTTTTATCAATTTATTCAATTCCACATATACACACACAAACACCCCCTCCCCTCTCTCATACATACACGCACACACCCATGTTAAGACAAAATCGTCTACACGTCCAAACGCTCTCATGTTTTGAAGTTTAATCAAATAACATTAAACGAGGTGAGAAGCTAAAAATACCCAAGCCCAAAGAATTGGATAGATAGAAACACAAACGCTAGATAAAAGATTCCCAAATCATCCATCAACATAGAAAAGCCTTAGGAAAACAAGTAGGATAAAAGCCTCCAGACACAATGTTAAATGACTCACAAGTCAAAGCGTGGAAAGAGAGTTATGATAAACACATAAGCTATCTGTACCTAAGGGTATTTAGTTAAACTCTCAAGATGCAAAAAGGTGTCGAGACAATGTCTCTGACCAAACCCTCTATAAGCCTAAAAAAGATTAAGAAAGAAAGAAACATACTAAACCCTCAAGCCCTAAAAGGCAATATTCCAAAAAGCACGTATATCAGCTTAGACGATACCATAAGCTAAAATATTTACTTATTACCCTTAATCCTTTTAATAATTAAATAATGGTATGAGTACTCATGCAATCATCCACATCAGCATAGTACTTAATTCCCTCAATCGTTTTAATAATTTATGGTAAGAATACTCATGCGATCGTCTGCATCAGCCTAGTGTTTATTACCCTTAATCCTTTTGTCGCAACCGGAATCGCGACGGGACGACGATCCAAAAAGAAACGGGTTTTGAAAAGAGATTTTGGAGTCGCCACCATAGGTTTATTTGGAAACACGGAAAAAACCATAAAATGATAAGACCACAGTCCGTAAAAAAACCAGATTCTGGGTTCGGGAGTCGGTTACGTGTAGGGAAGGTATTAGCACCCTAAACGCCTGCCCTAAGGCAGTACCTTAAACTAAATACGGAATTTGATGTGTTTCAAAATGTTTAACTATCCATAAACAAAATTTAAAGAAACAAAAACACATTTTTTAGTTTTTGGGGCCCGACAAGGATTGACCTGTCCTACGTATTCTCATTCAAAATGAAGAACAGGGTTTTTTACGTAGTTCTTTTGGAAACTATATGAAAATTTGATTAAGAAATTGTTTGAGGAATTTGGTTTTCGGAAATGATTTTGTATTTTTGGTGAAATGAAACTGACAAGGGACCTGGCCTTGCTCCTAAGATCTCCCTTTTGATGGAGAATCAAGGATCACGTAGTTCTGGGTGTGAGAGATTGTTTGCTATTTGGAAAAAGCAGATGTTTTCTTTAATTTTTTCAAGATTTTATATAATTTTTGATGATTTCGAGAAAAAAGAAAGTAATGAATACTAGCCGACGCGGACGGTCACCGAGTACTCAGTACCTTAGAAAATTTTTTTTTTGGATATTAAAAATTTTTATTTTAATATTTTTAAAAGAGAATAATGTAATGATAGTAAGCACTAGGAAGATGCGAACGATCACACGAGTACTTTACCGTTATCTACTTATGTTTAGGAAAAACTTAAGAGTATTGAGTGCAGGCTGAGCGGACGATCGCACGAGTGCACTCATACCCTAGTTTAATATTACATAAATAAAGAGGAAGTATTGAACACTAGGACGATGCGGAGCGATCACACGAGGTTCAACCTTTAAAACATATTTTGAAATTTTATTTAATAAGAAGAAAAGGTTTTTAGCACAAGGACGAAGCGAGCGGTTTCACACTGGGTGCTTAACTTCAAAACGTAAATTTTTGTAAATTTATTTAAGAAAGAAGAAGAGGTTTTTTAGCACAAGACGACGCGCGGGTCACACGTGTGCTTAAACCATTTTTAAACATATTTTGAAATTTTATGTAAGGGGAAAAGAAAGAAAAGGTTTTTAGAACAGGACGACGCGATTGGTCACAACGGGTGCGTAAACTTAAAACATTTTTGTAATTTTTATTATTATTTTTATTATCGTCATTTTCGTGTTTAAAGTGCAGCAAATAAACTAAAATAAAAATAAAAGACAAGATCTAGGAGTGGGGTTATCATACAAAGGGTTACATACAGTAAAAACTAATAACCAAACAAATACTAATAAAAATAAAAGAACAAAAGCATAAAACTAAAGCAAGAGGGAGAAACAAACCCATAAGAATAGGGAGTGCAGAGATAAAAACCAAGGAGTGCACCTCGAGATTTCTATCCACGGTCCCAGATAGGGTTTGCCAGCAGTTAAAGTTGGAGGTGAATCCTGAAATAATGTTGCTCAAGCCCAATTCTTGTTTTTTATTTTTGTTGCCAGAACAAACTGGGCTTCGACCACAAATGAAAGGGCGTGCGAATGGAGCTGCACGTGTGGCAGGAAGAAGAATGGGAAGCACGCACCAGCCCCCCCAAGGCCTCTTAACCCTAAATCAGAACCAATTGGGGTTCCTACACCTTCATTTAATTTGTTGTAGGGCAGCCCTGAGACCCAGGGTCATCTCCTCTGAAGGAAAGAAAACAGAGACGCTCATCTCTGCCACCCACGGCCATGACTCAGCCTCCCCACAAACTGGCCACCGCTAGCCGCGGTTCGCGGCGTCGTCAACGACGACAGACGCCACCGGAGCCATCGCGACCACTACACACGTTTTCCCCTTCTTCTTCTCTCTTCGAGCGTGAGGGAAACGCGCTCCCCAATTCATCGCCGAACACAGCTTCATCCGAAACCAGCCACTGCGCCACCGGAAACCAGCCACCGCGCCACCACCTCTTCCAGTCTCTGCGTCGGCG
Organism: Vigna umbellata; assembly: GCF_018835915.1. The sequence goes on from NW_025910458.1 coordinate 66,316, forward strand.
GCAACCCCAAGCGCCACGGAACCGTCTCCCAAGCCGCGGCGCCTCTCTTCTCGTCCCTCTTTTCTCGTCTTCGCCTGCAATGGGGAAATCCCCTTCCCCTTTTTTTCCACAAAAAACACGCACCAACGAAAAAACCCCCTTTTTTTTTTTTTTTTCCGACAGGTTACCCCCCTTCATTGAACTAGAACTTGCAGCCGACGATTATCCCATACCCATCTGTATTCCTATGTTTTTGTTTGTTTTGGTGCTTGGAATTTGTGGTGGAATGAATTATGTTGATGGGAAACATGGTTGAGGTTAGGAACCGAGGTGAGTTCTTTTCTGTTTTTCAGGGGGGTACAAGATGGGGGAAAGAAGGACGAATGGAAAATGATGAAGAAGGTGTTTCTCTGTTCTAGTGAAAGAGGAATCACTTGTGTGTGTAGAAAAAATGGGAAGATGGCTTGGTTGTTGGTTTGTTTTTTATTTGGAAAGAATAAAAGTCGAAGGCTGGATGGGCGAATAAGGGTTCTGTTGAGTGAATGGAGGAATAGAAATTTTGTGTTGTGCCCGTATGGTGTTAATGGGAGTTGTTAGCAGGGGATGGAGATTGATGACAGGATTGGAGATGATTACGGGGGATTAAAGTGGTGGAGATGAAAATGAAAGATGAAGGGGATGAAGATGGTGGTGATGGCCGTTGGTGAGACAAAGGTTGGACGTGGGCAGAGCGCTTAGGAAAATGAGGGAATGTGATGAAGGTTGGGGCGTGGTTACGGGTGGGTTGTAGAGCATAGGGGTGGTACGGATGTGTGTTAGAGATAGGGGGGTACGGATACCAAAAAAGGATCAAAAAACCCTGATAATATAAAATGAATGAATATTAGTTAAAATACAATTAAGAAGATTAAACTGAACCCCAAAAAGTAAGAAAACTTAATAAATCGTAAAATAAAATAAATAACCAAGAAAACAAAAAGATAAAATAATAAAATATAATAAAGTGAACTAAAGAAATAAAATAACATAACAAATAAAATAAAAATAAAAATAAAATAAAAATAAGGAAAATAGAAATAAGGCAGAATAAAAAGAGAGTCGTTATTTAGTCAATCCGGACGAAATTGGGTGTTGACAGCTGCCACTCTTTACTTAGCTATTACTGGATAATATGAAAAATTGATATTTTTGTATTATCAGAGTAAAAGCTAAGTAAAGAAAGAAACACTAATTTCGTCTGGATTTCCAAAAGAGAAAATGGGAGAATAGAAAAACTAAAACCTGGATTTGACCATTGCTCGCAGAGGGCCCCAAACTCACAGAACAGGAAATTATTTAAAAACCGACACAATTGCATTTGTAGGAGGGCCCGATAACAGAAAACTAAAAACCTGGATTTGACCCATTGCCTCGCAGCGGGCAAACTCAAAGCAGAAATTAAAATCCGCCCATTGCCATGGCAGAGGGTCGATAACAGAAAACTAAAAACCTGGATTTGACCAATGCTCGCAAGGGCCAAACTACAGAGCATAAAATTAAATCGAACATTGTCATGCAGAGGGCCGAAACAGAAAACTTAAAACCGTGGATTTGACCATTGCATCGCAGAGGGCCAAAATCACAAGAGCAAGAAAATTAAATCCGACCCATGCCATTGCAGAGGGCCGATAACAGAAAACTAAACCTGGATTTGACCATTGCCTGAAGAGGGCCAAACTAGAGCAGAAAATTAAATCCGACCATTGCATGCAGAGGGCGATAATTTTTAGGAAAACTAAAACCTGGATTTTAACCATTGCCTCGCAGAGGGCCAAAATCACAGAGCAGAAAATTAAATCCGACCATTGCATGAGAGGGCGATTACAGAAAAATAAACCTGGATTTGACCATTGAATGCGAGAGGGACAAACTCAAGAGCAGAAAATTAAATCCGACCATGCCATGCAGAGGGGCCGATAGAAAAAAACTTGAGTTTAGGTGCCAGGCGAAAAATTGGGCTGGGGGCTAGTGAAACTGGGCTTTCAAATTGGAATTTGGAAATTTGTAATTTTGTGAAATGTTTTTTTTTTTTTTT